>JAVQKI010332781.1:0-25000 GCA_036025975.1 Nematalosa erebi
ACCACTACTGCATGTACACCAGCAGAGATGTTGATGGGACGTAGGCCTAAGTCTAGGCTAGATCTGCTTCGTCCAGACCTGAAGGCAAAGGTAACAAGAAAGCAGGAAAAGCAGAAGAAAGGCCATGATCTACATGCACGAGAGAGACAGCTGAAACCAGGGGACAATGTCTACGTGAAGAATTTCAGCAGTAACTCAAATCAGCATTGGCTTCCTGGGGTTATCCTGTCACCAAGTGGTCCTGTCTCATACGTCATTAAACTGACCAACGGGCGAGTGTTCCGCAGACATCAGGACCATGTGCGTCTGCATCATGATAAAGGCCCAGACATTGCCAGCACTGCAGAGTTGCCACTGGTGTCTACTGGAGGAGCTTCCCCGCAGGAGGTGTTTGTGCCACCTACAGAGGATGAACAGTCACGCACGGACACACAGACCCCTCTTGCAACCGCAGCACCGGATCCACCCAAAGAACCAACGCCTGTGGTGACTGCAGAATCACAGGAGATAGTGCGCAGATCACAGTGTGTTCGAAAGCCTCCTGATAGACTGAATGTTTAATGAGTTCTCTTCTGCTAGAATGCATATGCCGTGTTCTGAATGTGCAGGCTAAGTATTGATGATTTAGATTTGATGTGTTAGGAAGAGTATACGTATAAGAAAGTAACTGACACCAGAGTCATTTTCAGTTTTCTTGAATTTAAGTTTATTTACAATGGAGGAACTTGAACATAGTGGGGGAGGAGTGTTGTAATGCCAAAGTAATGTTATTCATGACCACTAGAGGGAGCTATATTACTTTGCTATTTGTAATGTACACTAATTCTACTGCCTGCCAAGATTCCTGTTGCCGATATCAATGCTACCGTTTCTAGCTCGGCTATTTCACATGTTTTGCTAATAATACTTTGAGATAAAGTTGCAGTCTCGATACATCCTTGTTTGTGGTCTTTTTTATGTTACAAAGTTACCACATCCATATTAGTATACTTGAACTTAAACGAAGTCATTCTAGTTGATGAACAGGACACAGAAGCCTGGCTGTGGCTCAAGGTTTGATTATTTTGATAACTATGCTACCTCCGGTTAGCGATCAGCTAGTGTTTGAAAAGAATGACTATCAGATCATCAGAAACAAGCGTTCCATATGTGTTTAACAAACTCATTTCAATATTATTAAGTTCTGAAGATGCAATGCGGTTTGTGTCAAGGAGCAGTTTTGCTGTTTGTGGGTTTGGTTAGCATTTTCCAAAGCTAGCATGCTAATGTCAACTTAGATATGAGTTGAGGGCATCTGGCAGTGTTTGCAAAGGATGCCTACCGAAAAAAAAAATTGTAAACAAATATGAACATGTGACACATATATTTATGAGGGGAAAAAACGAACTGCTGTGACAATGTTGAGACTTCTAGCTGCTTGTGTGTTGCCAAGAAGTGTGGCCAAAAATAAGAAATAAAAAGAATTTCATGGCGCTCTGCTCCGCTCTAGAATCTTTGGCTTCTGTGTTGCCAGTAGCCTGGCCTTGCCTTCCTTGCACTTCCACACGAATATCATTTGGAGGGAAGGCAGGCTATGTTGCCAGGACAGAGCCAAAGATCAGGAAGGATTTCAAGGGGGGCACTGGAGAGTCTGTGAATGTATGATTGGTGAGCACAGTCATGTTTTGTGTGACATACAGTATGTTACATGCCAAATTCTCTCGGTCTTCAAGCCTTGATCTTGCTGACCTCAACAAGGATGCAAACTGCAGTGGTCAGACCATGGCAACAGGTGATCTCAAACATACCTCCATGGTGAGGGTATGTCCCTGGCAATGTTTACAAAGGATGCCTACAACAAACAAATAGTCACGAAAGTGTAACCTATGAGATGTCTCAAATTGTAGGTTAGCCTACTACATTCAGACAGCTAATTACAAAAATAAGCTAAATAAATTATGCAGTGAATCATTTTCATAACCCTTATCATGCTGCTTGCTTCTTTGAGGTAGCCTACCTCTGGGCATGTTGATACGTTGACAGCTTGTAAACCCCTGGAGGTGCGCAAAAAAAATTTGCTGTGCGCTGTTAGGAATTTTCACTTACTTACAGCATTGGTAATGGTCAATTGTCAAATGGCAAAATCTTCTTTGGTGTTGCCTTAACTGTGTGCTTCTGAGGCATTTCCAGCTCAGAGTATGATAAAATAAAATATGATAATTCAAAATTCTCACTGTAAATACATATAACAAGAAATCTTACCCTGACTTTCACCTATGTTCAGATTTTATAACTTTAAAAATATGTAAATTACATAATTACAGCGATGTTTCGGGGTCATTCCAACCGCGCTGTTATATGAGCTTGACGAGTGCTGTTGCTAGCAAGGAAAGCAAACGAATTTAGAACAACATAGACAGAGTGGCGCTGCTTACGCTTATTCAATGGTACTAGTAAGCTCACTTTCACTTTCGTTTTTTATGTACCATTTAGTTAGCGCAAGTTGCCAGTTCACTATTTGGTCTACCTAGTTCCAAATTCTTTTGTTTTCCTTGCTATCAACAGCACTCATCAAGCTCGTATAACAGCGCTATGGTTGGAATTACTCCGAACCAATGCTTTAAAGAGACAATGCCTTATTTATGTTTAAACATACGATTTTACATATCTTACAAAATACAATACAAAAACTAGAAAGACACTCGGAGAGTGCAGACCTCCACCAAGGCAATATAGGGTCACTAACGCAATAGCCTACAAATTCCAAACCGTGTTCTGGATTACCACCAAAATTTAATCATGTGTTCCTTGTCCTATACCCACCTTATCTGGAAATTTTTAAAGCAAATCCGTGCAGTTCTTTTTCTCCAGTTATTTTGTACACAAACAGACAAACAAATAGACAGACAGACAGACAAACGCCGGCAAAAACATAACTTCCTTGGCAGAGCTAATAATATTGTCTTGAAGTAAGTAATCAGCCAAGCAGGTTTCATATCTCATACTTAGTTTTTCTACCCTATTCACCTGTAATGTGTTGCCTATGGAGGGGTGAAGGATGTCATTACTCATCATTGGTTGGTTGGTCAAAATGTTCATCTTTTCCTTTCATTTATGTCAAATGAATAAGCAAGGCCTTGGGGGTCTTTTATATGGAATATTTGTTGTTTAGGCTTAAATGCTACTTATTTTTTTATATATTTTTTAAATAGCATACACTTAGAGTGCAATCTGAGTTGGCATGACACAGTCACGGGTGAAGAGTGTCTCCGTTTGCACAAGCCAAGAGGACATCATAGTTCATCATGTTGCCATTGTAAAGAGTAACAACAAACCACAAGAGAAACATCAACCTACCACAGGCAATAACATGAAGCCAATTTTTTTGTCAAGCCTCCAGGTGTTTAATGAGAAATACTTTTGTAACATGTTCCTTTTCCTGGCGTGGTACCTTTCTGATTCCATCTAGTGTTCGAAACAAACATTGCATGACGTTCATCAATGCAAAACATGCGGGCAGTTGCTTGTTTAGGTATTCATGCTGTGTGTTCTGAGGTCAAGTCAGACATGCATGCACCTGCTCACGTTTATGACACTCCCAACGTAAAACTTGATCAACATCTATTGATGCTAGATGGGCATGCTGCCACCCAGATCTATAATTGACTGTCCAATTCTTTCAAGTTTTAAATGAATGCACAATGTCTTTGAATATGCCCGATTTAAGATAATTCCATCACTTTGTTTTTTTTTACTTTGTTTTTCAACTTACCCACATTAACTGTCTGCACCCATAATTTTGCCTGGCACACAATCTCTTATGTCTGACCAAATCATGAACTGCTAGAACTGTTGAACTGTAAGATGATAATCTTTAGTCGGGTGTAAGACTGTCACATTCAAGTGGAACACTTGACGCGCCTGCTGCAGGTAGAGTAGAGTAGAGTAGAGATACTTTATTGATCCCGAAGGAAATTAAGGAAGGATTAAGGTCTATTATGTCATATACTAGAGTAGTAGAGGAATCTAACAGCTATCCTCTGTCACTTGCACAAAGAATATCAAAATAAATGTTTGTGAATGGAAGTGTCTTGTGCTGTGATAAATAAACCCAGAGATCAACAGCCATGGTATAGCCTAAAGGCCTGGCAATGACATTGTCGGCTACTGCAGGCAAGCTTTCAGTTTGTCTCAGTTTTCCTCACCTCTGAGAGACAGAGCAACCCGGTCTACAGCCTTATGGAACAACTGAGCTAGCTATTTCTGGACATAAGACTGGATCCAAGGAAAGAGAGTGTAAACATGAAGCCAAATCTTTCCTCCTCTAACGCAGCAGCAAACAGACTGGAAAGGTTGACTTAGAAGTCGTTAACAAATCTAGTGACAGAGGGGCTGGGTTGGTTAAAAACACTTGTGAATTGCATTACCCTCGGGAAAGGGTTTGGCAGTGCTGAAACATTACTGGCAGTATGCCACCATTCACTCATACCAAAAACTCTCAACAGATGGCACAATTTACCAGTCTCTACAAGAATGTTCCCACCATTGAGCACCCTAGGTCTCCTGTGAGTACAATTTCCCCCAAACTGATTGGAGAGTGTAAACACAAAAATGTCTGCTACAAGGACACAAATCCTCCAGAGCACAATTAAATTCTGAAAAAGACCCCTTTGAAGTGTCACCTCGCAGAATACTATTATATAGCAATTGCAGCAATTATTAAAATGTGGGAAAGACACCCTTGCATTCAAGTCATGCGAATCAGTAATTAAAACATGATGATTATGAGGTCATGTCCCTACGGGAGAGAGGGAGAGAGAGAGAGCTACGACAAGTGTTGGGTGGGGGGGTAACAACTCAACAGAGGAGGGAAGGAGGATGGGGTTATGGGAGACGAGGGCGGGAGTAGCCTAATAACGTTTGCGAATCAGTACAGCTCCGAGAAGTTTGCTAAAGAGTGGGAGGAACACTCAGGACGTATGGAAAATACCACATTGCCTTTTGGAAATGTTGAATAGACATGACCTTTGGCGATTTACTTTACAGGCGAATTGAACGTGTTAAATAGTTGTATTTTCAAGAATCGATCCAGGATTGATTGACCAACACGCCGCGTGATGCCAAGAACGTCTCAACTTTTTTAAAGCGGCAAAACTTGAGAGGGGACCGAAGGAGTTTGACAGCGTCCCAGTCGATGTTGTTTGCTTTCTGGTTAGTTTAACATTGTTTGAGGTTGACAGTGTTTTGCTAACCTTGAACGACTTAAGATAATGGTAAGGTTAACGTACACGTGCTCGGTTTAGAAATGAGTCTACTTTATTGTCTTAACTTAACTTTCATGTAACGTTAGTTAAGTTACAGGAGCCATAGCAAGTTTACAAATGACATAAGTCCGTTTTGGAAAGGACTGTGCTCAACAAGTTTTGAACGTCTGGCATCCTAGAAGAAAGTCCAACAATGCAAAAGTTTAATACGACGAACAGCACCACAGCGACCCGGGACGCTGAACTTCAGCAGCGGCTAGCCGATAACGGGGCAGCTGGAGACTCCATGAAGGGAAATGGGAAGAAGCACATAATAGCTGAACCTGTGGACAGTGCATTCTGCACGAAGAGAAAGCTGTTGGTCGGCTTGGACATTATTTGTTTGTTCGTAGGTCAGTAATTTTACACAATTTAACTTGTTTAACTTTTGAACGCCTCTGTGTGCCGAGTCGTGTTGTATTGCTTTCACAACCCGTGCCTGTTATTAGTTAATGCAGGTCTTATAGGTTTATTGGTTACCGTAATGTGATTTTGCATCTAACATTCGTTTTTAATGTTAGTTCAAGTTTGTTTTAAATGATCAGTTCAAGCGCATTTTTGCGTTTGTGTTGGCATGAAGAAAAGGTGTTTAGATGAGATACCTGTTGTGTTCAGTTTTATAGCATGCTAAGTATAGGTTTTTCAAACCAGATTTAATAAGGAAGCTGGACAATTTTGTAAACAACATAATTAGAAACACGTGCACGTCAAAACAAATCCTAGAACTAGCAAATTGGACTGTTCGGGTACAAACTACTTATGGGAGAGAGAGAGAGAGTACAAAAGTAAAAGGAAAGGGTAGGTCCCAAACATACGATTAGATATGTTATGGAGCATTGAAGAAGAGGTTGGTTATTACTTACACGTGTTACACCTCTATAACATGTTTTGATTGCACCTGTTGAACAGAACCAGTCCAGGCAGACAGACAGGTCTGCACACTGGCGGTTATGGGCCACCATGCTCCGATGCTTCTCGAGATGATCATCCATCCAAGCGCCCAGGCACATAATTACCACTACATGATTACTAGGCTCCATGTTACATTGGCTGTTGCTTTGAAACTATACTGTCTTGTTGACACACATGTTATGGCCAGAGAGAGAGAGAGAGAGCAATCAGTTGAACTTTGTACAATAACTTGATCCTGATGTGTGCTGGTTCTGGGGTCAGAGAGTTGGCCACCTCGGCCACAGACATAAACAAAGAGAGGGGCCTGGATGACATAGTTCTGGGGTGTATGAGTAGCATACAGGATGTTGCACATATTGACTGACTGTGTCTCTTCCTCCCTGGCTTTTGGAAGTTATTTCTGTGTATGATGAGTTATTGCATGCTGTTTGTCACTCAGCGGAACCACCTGCTGAATGTCACCCTGCCGTCATCTTTGTCATGGTGGAGTGAGACAACTCAGAGGTTGTGCCACAGAAGTACAGTAGTAACTGTGAAGTTAACCACAAGGCTCATTGCCAAATGTGTGACATAGCGCATTGCTATAATTAGGTGTTCAGCTCACCATGCATTTAAGAAAATTGCGTGGTTGCAAATTGTGTTAAAATACACGTTACCTTGTTGCCTTTCTGTTTGGAGATTAGGGGTGTAAGATCTCTGTGATAAAATGGAAAGAATGGGTAGTTTGTCTCACTCTTTCCCATTTCTGCCCCCTTCTTCAGTCCTTGGCCAGATTCCACTGTGAGTGAAGGTGCTGAGACAGGATTGTTGTTGATAGGGGTACTCAGGCAGGGAGATGACCGATTTCTTAATGTCACTTTATTCTCTGGTTCAACTCGGCTTAAGTACTGTAAGACTGTGTGTGTGTGTCTTGCCTTGTCTTGAATGTATTGTGTGTGTGTGTGTGTGTGTGAGAGAGAGAGAGAGAGAGAGCGAGAGAGAAAACATGCACTAGGCCTTTGTCATGCGTGCATTAGCAGATGTGAATCTATGTGTGAGTGCCTGGTGACAGAGAGAGGGAAATTGAGAAAGAGCAAGTGTCACGCCTGAGACCCCCCACCCCGTCACACCCCATCTTCCCCTGCCATCCCTCCCCCACGTGGCTGCCTGCCTGCTTGTGGTTTACAGTGACGTCTGAGCAGGAATGTGTGCCCTGCAGTCAAGCTTCAGACACAGTGTCCAGCGCAGGGTCACCGGGGAGCAGGAGAGGCTGCCCCTCACACCCGTGCTACTGCTGTGGGTGGGAGACCACACCACTGTCAAACACATACCGATCATGTCTCAGCAAGCATCCAGCCTACTAGAATAGATGTATTAAAGATAAGTTGATGAATGGCATGACAAATGTGAGGCCATATCCTGAAGTTTTGGCTGCAAAACCTAAAATGTCTGTTGTTTATTAAAATCCTGCTAATACGCGTATTATTATATAGCTACTTATCTGTGCTATGTGTGGAAAATTCATCTGGGGAAAAAAAAAGTCAATGAAAACTTTTTAAAGTTAAATGTTTTTTTCTTCTGGACCCCACACACAACTTTCAACCTTCCCATCCACTCTGCTCCAGCCAATGTCGTCCTGTGCCAGTGGCTGGTCCACATGTGCAGAAGCATTCAGTCATCACCTTCAATCCAGTTTACAGGTTTGGCGCTCACATGCCAGCCCTGCACGTGATAGTAGGTTATTGTGTTTTCATGAACAGGATGTGATTTTTTATTTTTATTTTTTTTGCATTGTTACTGGGGGCCATTGTGGAAGAACAGCTGTCCCTGGTGTAGACTTTCCCCACAGGGGTTTAATACCAATAATGTGAATTAAAACAAAGCAATTTTGTCTGGGTGAAAGTGTTTATCAAAGTAACTGTAATTTAAATTATTCTTTGAGTGAGGACAGTGTTGTTTAGGCTTATTTTCTTGTCCAATTCTTTGTTATGCGTGTGCGTTTGTGCCTTACCAGTGTGCTCATCTGTGTGTGTGTGTGTGTGTGTGTATTTGTGCGTGTGTCTGTGTGAGGGTGAGCGTGACAAACCCTCAAACATGCAAAAACGTGTGTGTGCCTGAGTAAGGTTGGCACGCACGTCAACGACCTGAGAGATGGACATTGTTTCACAATGCAGAACTGCAGATAGTTCCCTTTTTAGGTTTGTGGCTTGTAATCCACTGTATGTATTCATATGTGTGTACTGTATGTGTGTGAGAATGGCAGTACATCAGGGTCTCAGTGAAGTGGGAAAGTGACAGCAGCATGAAGACAGACAGACACCTAAGCTCAGTGGAAGAGTAAGAGTGGAGTGTGGAAGTGTGTGTAAGAGAGAGAGTGTTTTAGGTGTGTAAATGAGTAAATGAATGAATCAGGATGTAGTTAAGTGAATGGGTTTGTGTGTGTGTGTTTGTGTGCATAGGCCTACATGTGTGCGTGCCTGCTTGTGTTTGCGTGTATACATGCGTGTGTGCGCATGTGTTTGCGGCAATAAGCCAAGAACCACAGGCTAAACTTCCCATCTTTCTTAGCGATCAGAGCCGCCCTGAAGGACTGGCTCCTCCTCTCTGCCTCCTTCTCCTCCTCTCCTCTTCCTGGGCTTATCTCTCTCCTCCCTCTTCTCCCTCTTTTCTTTTCTATTCTTTAGCGGAATGCAATTACAGATGGAAGGTGTCCTGACAGAGGACCTAGGAGAGCTAGGATGAGTTTTTGAAAGGCATGTGGGTGCTCGGGAATGTGTGTGTATGTGTATGTGTGTGTGTTTATGTTTCTGTTCTGTTTGTGTGCTTTGTGGGTTTGTGTTTCTCCGCTGTTGGCAGTGAAAGCCACCGGGTGAGACAGCAGCGAGCTCCAGCATGTCCTTGTGGGGCAGCCGGCATACTTCCATGTGTCACACGCGTATCGCATGGGCGTTCCTATTCCGTCACATGCCGCCCTGGGTCCTCGGCGTGCCGTTGCCAGCTCAACATGCGTGTTGTGACATTAGCTTAGCTTCAGTTACAGTGTCGATTCCTGGCCGAGGTGCAGAGTGAAAGTGCGTCTCCTTTGTCTCAGTGTCTAGACGTGCCTTCGCTGGCTTGTTGTGATCAACAGGTCCAGGTGGCTGACACAAAAATGCATATTTTTCTGCTATGTTTGCATTCATGACTCACGTGGATGACAACAACGCACACATTTCTTGAATGTTATTTCGGGTGATTTTGAATCTGTGGCATGCAGGCCTATGTAAAATAGCCAGTCAGGCTTGTCCTGCGCTTCTTTAGCTCGGATGTTTTGTTATACAGTTCATTTGTGGTGTACAATGAGAGACTTAGGCCCTGCTTACACGGATCTGGATATTTTCATAATTGGATGATTGCTTTTTTTATCTGTTTGGGCCACTCGTTTACATGTAAACGGAACTTTGGTTTCCTCAAACAGACACTTTTTATAACGGCCTTCAAAGCGGAGATTTAGAAAAAAAAATGCTTTATTTTCTGTATTCAACTTGATACGAATAAACAGACTTAAAAAATATATATACCCGCCCCCACCTCCACCCCCCCATCGCTCTGACCCCCTTTTATTTGCCACGTAGCTACAGTGCATTAGCCCAGAGGGCCTGGACCTGCTTGCACTCATCCTCCCATCAGTCATTAGTGTGCGGCCCAGCCTGTAAGCTGCAGGGGCATCAGCCATGGCCCTCCCTCTGGCCAGAGATACAGTGCATGCAGTGCAGGCCTTAACAAGGAAAACTGCCCCAGGGCCCTGCTGCTGGCTGTTGCTGGGAGTGCTGGTCCTGGTGGGGGTTGCGTTGGGGTTGTAGGCTCCATGAGAACGTATGGATCCATGGAGAGAGGTTCATAGGTCATGGAACAGCCATGCTCCACTTGCCTGCCATGCACAGTGATTTAAAGAGGCTATGTGGGCTTCACACCTCTGAATGCCTGATAAACTGTCTGTATGTTACCGTATGTATTTCAGTATGCTTTTGTTCACTGGTCTTACCGTAACTACTCTGCCCCACCAGTGTGTCTGCATGTCTGATTGGTAATGTAGCTTGTATTAAATCGTCCGATGGTGCTGATCTGACAACAGGTAGTGCAAGGCCTAAATGTTTATTATAGAAGTAATATATATATAATTGGATGTGTATAATTACCGATTAACAACATCAGAAAGTAATCTGTTTGTGGGAGTGGTTGTGTAGCCTGTGGTCCAGCTGTTGGCTGTGATACTGATCTGAGTTCAGTGGGTTGTCTCTTCATCATTGGCAAATTGTGTCGTCATGACTGGTGCACTAAAAGCATTATTGCACGTAGGCCTACCTCTTAATCACAGGAATTCTGTGTGAGAGGCTTGTCTTTGTCTTCACCTGAGATTGTTATCTTCCGCTGGTCTGGGCAGCTCATTCCTCTCCTCTAGGCCAAAGACATGATCTCTTCATCATCAGCCAGAATCCCTCCCAACTCTCTCTCTCTGTCTTTGTCTCGCTCTCTCTCTTTCTCCTCATTTTCTCATCTTCTCGTCTCCACAAACTAATGAGTCTCTACCCTGTCCCCGTGTTATTAACTCTCAGACAGCCCCAGGTGCTGTTGCTGTTTCTACTGGTGCTTCACACACAACCACACACACACACCATCATCTACCTATAAACTCTCCATCTCACTTGCCAAACACACACACACACACACACACACACACATACACTGTGCACACACTTAATATACACTCTCAACTAGGTACACATTTACACACAAACACATACACACACATGCACACACACATACAGACCAGCGCTTTCAGACCAAACTTACCCGACAGTCTGGAGCTTGGCAAACCACAGGCCGAGACAGGCAGACCACACAAGCCTTCTGTCCTCAGACACCACCACCACCCACGCTAATGTAATGTTCTAACACACACACACTCCGGAAAATGGACCCAAACACTGACTTACACACACACACACACACACTGGCAGTACCACCGAAATACACTACACACATGGACGCACACGACAGAATTATTATCCTAGCACATTGACACACAAACCACCATCAGAAAAACACACACACAAATGCCAACATCAGTTGTACTGTATTACACCCACTCCACTTCTGCTTACAGCTGCTCCTGCATGCTCTGGATGCACCTCTCATACTGGAATTGGGAAAATTGTGTGTGTGTTTGTGCTTGTTTTTGTGTGTGTGTGAGATAAGGGGTGGGGGTTTGCTGCGTAAACACAACTCCAGTCATGATTTCAAGCATGTCTTGACTCGGTAACAGTAAAAAGTGCAGCAAGAAACTAGGCTGGGTGTGTGTGTGTGTGTGTGTGTGTGTGTGTGTAGGTGTGTGTGTGTGTGTGTCTGTCTTTGGGGGGACTGGGTAGATAACAGCCTACCTTTGCTTTCCTGGCTCAAGTCAGATCCAAATGGCAAGGTATTTTTTGCGGCACTTTCCAGTGGCCGTCCAGTCATTTCTAGTTGTTTGCTTGCTCACTTGTTTTTGTGTTCTGCTGTGCCAAATTGCACTTGGAGCAATCTGCTGCGCTGGTGTTGTTCTCTGTCTGGAATGAAAGTGCCTGAGAGGCGTCTAAACTTCATAGCGACCCCCACTCCCACCTCACACACACACACACACACACACACACACACACACATGCACACACACACACACACACACACACACACTACTCCTGGGGACATGATGCAGATGATAGAAGATGATCAGAGGAGATCAGAGTGTGTGTGTGTGTCTGTGTTGTTCCTCTGTCTCACCGTGCTTTGTGCTGCCTTGATTAGTTCTTTTCTTGGTAACAATCGGGGCAGACAAAACAGGACGCCCAAGAACAAAAAGAAGAAGAAGAAGAAGAGGGAAGGAAGAATGGAAGAATCAAAGAAAGTAAGAAAGGGCAGAAAGAGAAACACCCGCAGGCCAAATTATCACGGCAGAGGAGGGAGCCTTGATCGAGCTTGATTGGGCCCACCACGATGCTGTGGGCATCCACCCCTCTCTCTCTCTCTCTCTCTCTCTCTCTCTCTTTCTCTCGCTCTCTCTCTCACTCTCTCTCTCTCTCTCTCTCTCTATATATATATATCTCTCTCTCTGTCTCTCACTGAGGTACCCGGAAGACAATGGTTTTAATGAGGCAAGTGTGTGTGTGTGTGTTTGCCACCAGTGTGTTAAGTCTTATTCTAATCAGCAACACCTCCCCAGTGCACACTTACCCCTCTCAGCTGGCTCAGCCAACGACGCCATACCCGCTGCCAGCTGTGTGAGTGAGTGTGTGCTCACTGGTGTTAGGGTGCAAATGAGTGTGTGTGTATACATCTGT
Source organism: Nematalosa erebi (assembly GCA_036025975.1). Classification (NCBI taxonomy): domain Eukaryota; kingdom Metazoa; phylum Chordata; class Actinopteri; order Clupeiformes; family Clupeidae; genus Nematalosa; species Nematalosa erebi. The sequence continues at coordinate 12,527 of JAVQKI010332781.1, forward strand.
GTGTGTGTGTGAGAGAGAGAGAGAGAGAGAGACAGACACAGAGAAGGAGAGAGATGTGTTTGTGTGAGTCTGTTCCTTGGTGTTTGGGTGCAGATGTCCAGGTGTGTGTGTGTTTGAGAGAAAGAGAGAGAGAGAGAAATGTATCAGAGTAAGTCTGTTTGGGTGCAGATGTGTGTGTGTGCGTCAGAGAGAGAGAGCTATGTTAGTGTAAGTCTGTTTGGGTGCAGGTGTGTGTGTGTGTGTCAGTGAAGGAGAGAGATGAAGAGTGCGAGGATTTGTTAGTGTATGTGGGTGTCTGTGGCTGAGCGTAGGGGTGTGTGTGTGTGTGCGCACGTGAGTACATGCACCCACATTCTTGGCCTGACACACCTGACTACCTTTAATACAAAGCCCCCTCTTGTTTCCCGTCAGAATGACAAACGGAGACAGGAGTGTGTCTGCCCAGCCATCGGGTGATGCCAGAGTGACAGAGGTTTTTGTGGCTCTTTGATGCCTGCTCATGTCTGTCGGTGCAAATTTGCATCTCTGTCTGCGGGATGTTGACATTTTGACTCGTTGTCAAGTCGCGCTTTGTGTATTAATCCGGCTTTTGAACACTCTGGGTGACTATTTATCTTATTGAGCATTTTCTTTATTATATTCTTTTTTTTGTGCTGTTGTTGATTCTCTGTACAAAAAAATATTAAAAAAAGAAAAAGAACGTTTAGAGAGAGAAGGAGGACATGACATTGCTCTGTTTTCTCCATTCACAAACATTCTGTTGTTCTGCTGTCAGGTCAGCTGTGCAGCCTGAGCCTTTCCTGTCGTCCTCTACGAGTTCCCAGCGGCTGCAGTCTGGCCACGCTCGACATGTCGGAGGAAGTCCACAGAATCTCGCGGCCTGGTGTCACTTCTTCAGATGTAGTCTGCCCACAGAGCGGTTCTGTGGCTCCTTTGGTGTGGCTGTTGGGTTAGTTGTGCTGGGTCGTGTAATTACCCAGCCCGGCCTGCTATCTGAGATGGGAGAAGGGATCGTCTGTGTTTATGTGGGTTTGCATGGTTCCATGCACGTCGTCTGCAGGCCTCTCTGGCAGCACCTTCACTTTACAGTACACAGCTCTGTGGTGTATTGTTCCCATGATTGGTGCCTTGTTGCAGGGCATAATCCGCAACATCACGTGCATTAGAAAGTCTGCTTGAATACGCGTGTGTGTGTGTGTGTGTGTGTGTGTGTGTGTGTGTGTGTGTGTGTGTGTGTATATGTGTTTGTGGCCAGTTTGTGGTGCTAAATTGTTTACACGGATGTCAAGGGTTTTGCATGTTTGTGTTTACACTATATGTTTATCAGTCTGCGTTGGTGTGTGTGTGTGTTACAAGTGTGGTTGTGGAGCCTGTGCGGTCCTGTTTGTGTGTGAACATAGTGTGTGTCGTCAGTGTGAGCGTCTGGTAGGCTGTTACGTTGCTGTGGCCCTCTGTTTCAGCTGTGTGTGTTGATACATGGACCAAGCGTCTGTTCCATGCTATGAGGGTGCTGTTTAGTGCTGTGTTGTTTGTGGTTTTGTGCTGTTCTGTGTGAATCTGGGGCGTTCTGTGCTGTTCCGCCTCTGAGCGGCCCTGTGAGGGGTTCTGTTGGTGAGGTGGGGCCGTGTTTACAGAGCGGGTCTCAGCAGAGCTCGGATCTCTGACCCTCACATTCCAGAACCACCACTAATCGCCTCCGTCTGCGTTTCTCCAGAGAAAGCCACATCTTTCCAGTTCTCTCTCTCTCTCTCTCTATTTTGTCCGTCTCTCTCTATCTCTCTCTATTCTGTATCTCACTTTCGCTCTGTCTCTCCCTTATTCTGCAAGCTCTCATCCTATCTCTGTCCCTGCGTTTGCATTTCTGTCCGTTTGTTTCCTTCTTTCCTTCCTCCTCCTCCTCTTGCTCTGGCTCCAAACTCTGTCCCCATCTAGTCCTCTCTCTTGTGCGTGTTGCCAGTAATCTGTGTGTCTCCTCTCCACTCCCAGTTGAAGTTCACTCGGGTGCCGTAGTGGTTTATGGGCCTGAAGCATGCGTACTATGTTTACATTACACTTTTACTGCATGGAGCCTGTACTGAAGTGTACACTAACGGCAAAAAAATGTGCTTCACCTCTTAAGGCCCCTCTCCCTCTTTCCCTGCCTCTCATGGTTAGTTTGTTCACTTTCTCTCACTCTTACTTTTTCTCCCTCTCTCTTTACCTCCTCTGTGTGTGTGTGTGTGTGTGTGTGTGTGTCTGTGTTTTTTTTTTTATTGTTGTTCTTTCACGGTGAGCTCATTCTGGGCTGTGGTCGCACAAGTGTAAATTAGAACCAGAGACATTCTCATTCCGCTCGAGATGCACAACCCCAATTTTCCCTGTTCTCTCGGAGGCTGTCTCTCTTTTCTCTCCCTGTGCCTTGAGTAATGTCCACCTCCCTAAACAAGCACTCTCCTGTCTCCTGTTTTTCACCACTTTCCCAGAGGCTCTTAGCTCCTCTCTTCCTCTGTTTCTCTTGCCCTCTTTCTGCTAACCCTCGTTTTGCCCCCTGCTCTCCTCTACTCACTTCTCCTCTACTCTCCTCTCTCTTCTCCTCTTCTTTCCTCTCCTCTCCTTTCCTCTCGTCTCTTCTCCTGTACTGTGACTGGCCCGTCCTGGCCAGGTGCTGGAGTTTGCTCACAGCTGCTTGACAGATTAAGTGTGGCTGGTGTGCGGTTTAGAGGCTTGTTGCGAGGAATGTGAGGCCAGAGTCGACCCCCAGACGCACCACAGCCAAGAGGTGCCCACAGAGATGCCTGTCCGGACCATAAATGGACCCGGGGGTCCTGTTCTGTATGACCTGCTGCACTCTGTTGTGTGGCAAGTGTGCGTGTTTGTGTGTGCGTGTTTGTGTGTGTGTGTGTGTGTGTGTTTTTGTGTGTTCGTATGTGAGTGGGGGGCAGTTTGGTCTAGGCAAGGGAGGGGCTGGGGGAGGCTCTTGAATTGTTTTCGTAGGTGATGGAACATCTGTTGGGCTCCTGCCATCCGACTACATCTGAAAATGTGCCGCAAATGGGGCCAGTGGCATTTGATTTTGATCTGTTAATGGACTTCAAACACACCCACACACTAATGGGCTGTGCGGAGTTTAGGGCAATCAATACATGACTGACTTGGTCTGGGTCGCCAGCGATAAGCAGTGGAGGAGTGTTTCTGTGTGTGTGTGTGTGTGTGTGTGTGTGTGTGTGTGTACTTGTGTGTATGTATGTGTGTGTGTGGGTGGGTGGGTGTGTGTGTCGTTTTGGGGGATTGGTTAATTCGTTCCATTAGTGTCTGAAAGTATCAACGGTGCGCTCCAAACCAGAAAATCCTGTCAGCCGCCGATGTGCCGCTCTATGCCTGTCATTTTATTGCCATAGAAATGGACTCTCATTCGCCGTGTTGAACATGACAAGGCCGTTTTAATATAGATTTTTCGGAGAAGAGCCGAGCTGGCGCCATGCCAGGGAACGAATTAAAGTGTCACTTACTGGCAACCGTAATAGACATTTGAACCGGGCGCAGAGACAGCGGCACGTAATGCTTGCCCAAGCCCATTGTACTCTTTATTCCAGTGCTTGTTCTTGTACACAACAAAAACACAGAGACAGCAGACAAATTATTACCATTTGCCACCAGAAACGCGTCGATTTGACCACTTTAGCTAACTCTGATAAGTGGAGTTTGTTTTCAAAGGGTTGTTTTTTTTTCCCCTTTATTTGTCACAGACGGCCCAACAGTCCTTGACCCCGTCTGACGCTAAGGCGAGGATTGCGCCGAGGGGTACATAAGCGATACCACTTGAGCGATACCCGCTAGCGCCTCCTGCCAGTTTGTCACACTGACGGAGGCCAGCTGCTGGTTAATGAAACATCTGGGTCAAAGGTCGCTGTTCCTGTTTGGCTAGGCCCAGGCGGCCCACCAGGCCAAGCAGACCACCAGTCCAGTGTGTGAGTGTTTGAGACCATTTAGGCAAATGTGTGTATGTGTGTGCGCGCATGTTTGTGTGACTGTGCATGTGTTTGTGTGAGTGTGTGAGAGCAAGATTATTGAGGCAAGTGTGTGTATGAGTGTGGAAGACTAAGGGCTATTGTGTCTGTGTTAGTGTGGAAGACCATTTAGGCAAATGTGTGTGTGTGTGTGTGTGTTTAAACTCAACTCCCATTAGTGGCAGAAGCTGGGCGAGAGGAGCCTTTCCTGGGCCCTTTTATATCCCTCCTGAGCCCAGGCGTGAACACACCAAGATAAGGGGATTAAGAGCAGAGGAGGATTTTTTTTCTCTCCAACTCTTCCTCTCACTCACAGTTTGACAGTTTCATGAAATTCATTACAGCCAAAAGGATAGTTTTATTATTTTTTAAATTTGTATTATTTCTTCTTTTTAATTACCTTTTTTTTTTTGTCCAAGCCTATCTGCCTTGAGCAGCCAGTCAGGTTGTGTGTAGGCGTTTTGAGTTAAGTGTGTGACTAGACGTCAGTAAACTCCCTCCTTGCCCTCTCCCTGCCCCCTCATACAATCGCTACGAGGTCGCTGTGGTCATTTATTGCAGACTGGCTGCTGCTGTTACTGGTGGTGGTGGTGCTGGCTTGAGTCAGATGCATGACTTTGACTCAGCGAAGGAAATGTGGAAAGCCTGGGCAGGAGCCACTTCAGCCTTTCTGGCGAAATCAGGCAGCGGAGTCAGTCAGATGTGAATGAGGTCCCATTTAGGTCAATAGCAGTGGCTCACTCGTGAGTCATTCATGCTGCAACACAGGTCCTGCCACCCTTACATTCATGGTGACTTGCCTCCGAAAAGCATTATGCTATTTTACTCAGTCACTGTACCATGCGAATGATCACCCTTTACATAGAGAGGAATGATATACAGACAGCGGCGCTGGCATTGACGTGATCTTTGTTTATTTTGACATTATAGGCAAAGGACAGAGAGTTGTATAGGCCAAGTGTGAACTATGAGGTTACAGGTTGAGCTACATTAATAATACATCTGTAGGCTTCTGGTTGAGATGTTGTTTACAGAAAAAAAAAATTGTAAATACATTTTGAAGAAAACAGCTCAGTATTGTAACAATGTCTACAGAGCCTGTGGTCTTTTCCTCTAGTCAAAATGAGAGAACCTGGAAATTCAGGTCTCAAGGCCTGTGTGTGGCAAGCAAGTGCGATGCCTCTGGATGCCCGTCTTTACGTGTCTGGCAGCATGCACTGGCCCGCGCCACCTTCACTGAGCTGAACAGGGGAGAAATGTGAAGCATGTGATGGCTCTCCCGACAGCCAGAGATCAGGGTCAGATGAGACGGCGTTGGGCCTCTTCAGCGTTTGCGTCAGCTAGAGGCTCGCTATCTCCACTGCAACGTGTCAGGCTCTACCTTATCCCTCGTCAGCCCTCCTTCTCTCTCTCTCTCTCTCTCTCTCTCTCTCTCTCTCCCTCTCTCTCTCTCTCTCTCTCCCTCTTGCCCTCATCCTCCCACTGTCATGAGCCTGCTGTGTGCTTTTGTTTTTGTTTTTACTTTATCAGTGTTTTTTTTTATTTCGGGGAAATCCCATGGGTTTTCAGAAGGAGGAGGTCACCATCGACGTGTAAAGAAATAACTGGAATCTGCTCTTGGCTACTGGTTTATATGCATGAAACTTGATTACCCCCTTTACACATTTATCTGTGTAGGTGTGTGTGTGTCAGTGTGAAGTATGCTAGATGGTGTTTGGCAAATGAGTAACTGACCTCACCTGAGAGAGCCTTAGCTTGCCCTTTCACATAAACGTCCAGATACACAAGGTACACAAAACACACTCTCACACACACAGCGGCCTTCAACCGTCTGCTGTCTCTGCCTTGGCAGCCGATCGATTGCAGTCGGGAATATATGCCTTGTCCATCCGTCCGTCAGTCTCAGCCGCCTGTCCCTGACCAAAAGTCAGTGTTTCCTCTCCCTCCTGTGGTCACGTACGCTGTGGTTCCCTGGCAGGCGCAGTGTTTGTCCCTGGGCCCGTTCCAGCTACCCGGACGAGAGGAAGGTTAATGATTTGTCCCATGCTCTCTTTGGCTCGCTGGGAGAAAGAGAGAAGAGAGAGAGAGAGAGAGAGAGAGAGGGGCATGGGATATTCCTGGGTCACAGACACACACACACACACACACACACACACACACACAGAAAGGCACCAGCATATCAAATGAAGTATCCAGAGCAGAGTTCAACTCCTGCTTGTCTTGTGTTTTTTTTTTTTTTTTTTAACTTCTCATCCTCGTCCAACTGGTAACCTAATTCAAATCCAAAAAACTGTCCAAAAACTGGTATCCACTGAACTTTTCCCACTGCGCTGAGGTTTATTTGCTTAGCATAACGGCTTGGACCTTGACCGTTCATATCCACCGTTAAACGCATGCTCTGCTCACTGTCTGGGAACAGTCAGATTATATCTATCTAAGGGGATGCAGTGATTGTCTTCAGTTCACCGAGATCCAGTTGCACCACAAAAAATATTGCATATTAGACTTTCAGTAGAGCCAGTATAATGAATGCAGCCTCAGTCTTTGACTGACCGTAGAGGACATTGGCAGTGTCCTCCGCAGTGCCTTATTGGGCGTAGCTATCCAGCACTATGGGTCTTTGTCTTTGCCAGCACACTATAAGCCCACATGTCTCTCCACACCCACTCATTTGCTGCTTCTATAAGGCCTCTCAAACTTTTTATCTCTGTTCCTCTCTTTCTCACTCTCTCTCTCTCATTCTCTCTCGCCCTCAATTATCCTCTTTTCTGTGCTGTCATCCCCCCTTCCTCCTTTTCCCTCTGTCGCATGCCTCTTGCTCTCGTTCTTTCTGGTTGAGTTATGTCAGGAATGTCAGATCCGTGGGGTAAATTTTGATCCCTCTCAAGGAGACAGAGTGACAGACTCCTCAAGCTCTCCTTAAATCACATACTGCAAAGGCATGTTCAGCTGACTGTGTGACAGCTAAAGTCTTATATAAAAAGAAAATACTTTTGTATGCTGGCACTCTATATTACAGATTAAAAAAAACAACTGTACTATACATACCTACATATAGACTATACTGTGCAATGTCAGATGGTTATTGCACTGTACGTGCAAGTGTGATACCAGCTAAAGAGCTGTTATGTTGTATGCTATATTCATAACCTTGTGAATGGAGCCTAACAGAGATGCAGTTGTGAAAGCCACAAACTCCTCTCTATGGGAGAACATAAAGAACTCAAGAACTAAGATACTTTGCTGTCATGTTACCAACCTTTCTTTAAGCCATGTTAGAAGTCTAAAGCGGCCCACACACCGCCCGGACTCAAACCAACAGCCAACCCCGTGTAGTAAAAATAAAAATAATATTATTATTATTATTATTATTATTAAGATATTGTTATAGTAAAAAAGTTGCATTGAGACACACCGCTTCGACTGTTGCCAGCTACACAGTCGCATGTACGTTCTGTGCCTGCACGAGATGCAATAGGTCTCCTTAAAGCCCATCTTCCATGTTAACAACTATTTTTGATTAATATGTAGAGAAATGGACAAAGAACTGAATCTTTATTGAAATATGAAATACACAAATTAAACATTTACAACTGTTTTTCGAAACTGACTTTATTAACATTTCAGACTAAAATTCGGTTAAGAATATGTCTTGACAGGTAAGCATTGATGATCCCCATAAAAAATAATTACAAAAGCAAAACTTGAACTTGGACAGTTTTTTCACTCGGAGTAAAATTTAATATGGTCATCATGTACCCTGTAGCTGGTTAGAATGAGTCGAGTCTAAAAACGCTTTAGAATCTGGCTTTTCAAAACGTGGAATCGTATGACAGTGGATTTGAACCAAGTTCCGGATTATGACATTAGGAGGACTGGCAAGCTCTATTTCTTCCTTGTGTGGCGGAAACCGATTTTGACCTGTTGATCTGTGAAGTCTAACTATTGTGTTCTCAGTGATCATTTTATGACAGTCTACTGTATTATTTCATTGGCTAAAACGAAGTAGACAGAGTTAGTAATGCATTATTCAATTAAAGATGACTGGACTGTAACTGTAGATGAAATAGTTATGCCGGATGCCTCGTGTGCCAGCAGTGGGACTGCTAGTGACAGACAGAGATGTTCACCTTTCGTAACGAAACCACTAGAACGTTTAATAGAACGGTTATGAGTACTGGCTGAAATGAGCAACCTTTTTCAATCGATTTTTTGTTGCCTTTCAATCTCATAAATCATATGAAATAATCATTAAAAGAGGCAACAGCGACAGGCACAAGGAGCTTATCTGAACTTATGCCCCTCCCACACACCGTCATATGTGCGTCATACACAGTTAACACAAACCAATCAGAGTATCTGATGGCTCACAGCCAACACTCTCAGATTTCGCATGTTGAATCTGAGCAGACACTGTCCACGCGGCTCCAAACGTTTGACTTAACACTTAACAAAACAGATTTCCGAGCCTCCCCAAATGCCTCTGACGGCCAACGGTCGGCCCAGTCCATCTCTGCCTTAACACATAAAATAAATGACCTTGTGGTCTTTGCGACATGCATCTTACATGCATGCAACACACTTATGGAATGTTCTTTTCTATCTGTTTTTGTCCATTCAGCCTCAATCCCTTTCTTTGCCTGCGAGCTGAAGGCAGTGAAGCCCTACCGGAGAGGCTTCTTCTGCGGCGACCCGTCCATCACCTATCCCTACATTGAGCGCGAGGCCATCCCCGACGGGCTGCTCATCGCTGGGGGCATCATCATCACCGGCCTCACGGTGAGGGCAGTCAGACACAAACACCAACACCGTCATCATCATCATCATCATCATCATCATCATCATCATTATCATTACAACCATCTGTTTCAGTACTTTTCACTGTCCTCTGAGAGACCATCAGGGGCTCTGTGGAAGGATGCCGTAAATAAATTCACAGCAAATTGCTGTATAGTTTAGTACAGTTAAGTTTTTTGACATCTGTAGCCTAGAATATTTATGGGAATCTGATACTCTACATTCACAAGGATTTTAAAGAAGTCCTGCTCTGGTTTCTTAATATCCACTGCCACGGCTTATGCTTTGGTTTATGACCATAGTCACAAAGCAACCATAAATACAGTGTCCTGCTGCTAAGCCTGTGTATCTACAGTATAGGGTATTTATGAGTGTTCTGCTGTTATAAATCACACTGCAAAGGTTAGAGCGCGAAGGGTTTGGAATAACCAGAGAATTCAGCATAATTACGCACCAGTCTGATAAGGTCATGATTCCTTGATATTTGTCATGACTTGGACTTAAGTATTTTTTTAACATTGCCTCCCTATAATAAAAGTTATGACAAGAAGTATGAAGTTCGCATTATTAGGGATCTTTGTAGTCACTTTAGTTACTCTAGTGGTAAGGTGTATGTTAAATTCGATAAATAGGAAACTTGACTGTGAAATATAGTGATGCATAGTTTAGGTCTTAAATTGGATTGAGTTGTGAATTATTACCGCAGATGCACTAATGTGGTGCATTTCGTGTGGATCATGCCACTAACTTGAAGTGTGTCTTCTATTTGAGGTAAAGTCGACATTTTTTTTTCATAAGATGTTCGTAGTTATAGTTGATGGCATTAAAAAGTATATACTATAGATGCAGAATCCATAAATCTCACTTGAAATCCCACAAACCTGTGCAATTTTTTGCTAGAAGGGGTGTCATATTGGTCTTAACATTCAATCAGACTGGTCATAAAAGGTCTTAAAAAGTCTCAAATTTAAGTTGTTGAAATCTGCAGAAACCCAGGTGACACAAATATTGACCATCAGAATACTGGACAGAATCGGTGTAATCCCTCAGCTTCATTAATGGTACACCACTGCACTTTTCCCTCGACAGATTGCGCTGGTTGAGTGCTACCGCGTGCGCTTCCGGGGCGTGCACTCGCGGGCCTTCGTGCAGAACCGCTACATCTCCTGCCTCTACAAAGAGTTGGGCAGCTTCCTGTTCGGCTGCTGCGTGGGCCAGTCGCTCACCAACATGGCCAAGCTGAGCGTGGGCCGGCTCCGACCAAACTTCCTGTCGGTCTGCAACATCACCTACGAGTCCATCAACTGCACCCCGGGGACGTATATCCGGGAGATCGCCTGCAAGCAGTCCAACGGGAAGATGGTGGAGGAGGCCAGGTGAGCCCACGGATCCGTCCTGCTTTTGTTCTGTTCTGAGTTCTGGGCAGGCGCCAGTTGGAACGCAGCGCCGTCTGCCACAGAGAATCTGAGGGTGAACCTGTTACATGGCTCATCATTAAAAGTGTCTGCGATTGAACTGGACTACACATGGTTCTCTCTCTAGACATTTCATGCACTCTAGGTCACCATTAATTTAATATGGCCCTGCGCTTTTGTGTGTGTGTGGGTGTGTGTGTGTGTGTGTGTGTTACACGAAGGGACCTAGCCTGAAGCAAGATGCAAAATGAAGGACTTCTCAGCCGTTGGGTTTTCATGGCATTAGCAGGCTCTAATTAATTATCAAGTGAAAATACCAATTGTCAGTCATCTGTGTGTTTCCTACAGGAAGTCTTTTTTCTCTGGCCACGCATCTTTTGCCATGTACACCATGCTCTACCTGGCGGTGAGTTTCTCAGCATTCCCCTGCCTCCCTTGGCCCTCGTTCTGTTTTTCTCCTGTCTCTTTGTGTCCATGCCTGGTGAACACACAATCAAAATACTCTCTCTTTCTCTTTCTCTTTCTCTTTCTGTCTCTTTCACAAACACACACACACACACACACACACACACACACACACATAGTGACGCCTTCAACCATTCTCAAACACTCAGTCACAAAACAACACACACACACACCCACCCACACACACACACACACACACACACACACACACACACACAGATAGTCTCAAATAAACACACACATGCACAAACATACAAACAACTCTCACACCACACCACAAGAAGAAACCTCTGAGAAAGCAGAAACTCCCAGAAGGCATTAGGCTTCGAATGAAAAAAAAAAAAAAACGGGAAAGGGGGACAGAGAAAGGGAAAGTTCTCCAGAGGGCAGATGAATAGATGGGAGAGAGAGAGAGAGAGAGAGAGAGTGAAAAAGGGCCGTGGACAGAGGAGTCCTTGTTCAGCTGTGGGTTTAGGGGGGGCTTTGGCCCTGCTGAGAGATGGACAGGCTTCTTTCAGCTTTTGTTAGGGCGAAGCCGGGAGAAACTGTCAGAGCGCTCGCTCGCAGCTCATCAGAACGGGGTGTTGCCATCTGATAGAAACCCAGCATTATTCATATCCCGCCTTTGATAAATATTGGCACGCCGTCCTTATCACTACTTGGAACTCTGCGCATGTGGTAATACATACCCAGCGCACCAGAAGAAGAAAGAGAGAGAGAAAAAAATGCCTAGGGAAACTTTTGAGTTGACTGTAAAGGATCTGCTGTTTGTTAGCTACTCTCGCCCAAAGGGACTGGTAGAGTGCCTCAGCGGCACTGTTGAATAGGAGTGAGTAGGGGGAAAAGAGAGAGAGAGAAAAAAAAACGAGACAAGTGTGAGAGACTCAGAGCCCTTTAGAAATGGCTCAGAAAAGCTGCGTTGCTGTCATTGTTACAGTAGCACTCTCCCACAGAAATAAACCCATCTCACACCAGCGATGCCTTCCTGTCACCACAGTCTTACACGTCTATCTCCAAACCTAAAGGTAACAACAACAAGCTGCCCTGCGGTGTTGACTGAGGTTTTGTCGTGTACCTGCAGCAACACGCAGGCCCCATTTCTCGTGAAAAAGACAGCTGTTTTCTGTCTGGAGGTGGGATGGGGGACATCTGGAGAGAGAAAGGGAAGGAGAAGCTGAGGCCAGGAATGCGCATCTGTCCGCTTCGTCTTGGCGAATCGCTGACCCTTGTGCTCAGCCGCGCTTATTTGCAGGTGTACAGGGCCTCGAAAAATGCTCCCACAGGCTCGTACGAGTCTTCGAGGAGTGCTTGTCATTTTGTTTTTGGAAAGTCAAAAAACCTTCTGCCAAAGAACTTGTCAGTATCACAGCCTTAAACAGGAAGCGTTTTTGTACTTTGTTGAGCCTTTGTAGTGTGCAGAGGGGTGTTTGAGAAGTACCACATGATCTTGTACCAAAGATAATTGAGTACTGACCAAGATAGAGCAATGTAATACGTTACAGTGGGAGCGAACGTGAATAGTTCCGTCTGCATAAGTTGATACGTCACAATATAAACTTTTCAATGATATTTTGTATCAGCAAATGAGGGCTCGATTCTGGTCTGCATAAAGGGGGATTTTCCCCCCTCCCCCTTGTGAAAATAGAACACGAAACTTAACAAACGTTTGCGCCTCTCGCTCCGCTTTTACCCTCTCTGCTTGTACTGTGTTCTTTGTTGTAAAGTGTACAAACAGTTAACACTTTCGTATTTATGGTATTGCATGCCTTTACAGCATGCACTTGATATTTCCCACATGCATCAAATACCAA
>JAVQKI010332831.1:0-13034 GCA_036025975.1 Nematalosa erebi
ACACACACACACCTTTTTTTTTTTTCCTCTTTTTTTGGCGAGTTCAACTTTTACATGCAGAGGAAGTGTTCATTGGGAACAAGTTGTCTCACTGAGCTGTCAGTGCATCAATATTAAGAAACGCAAGTTAAAATACAGAGCTGTCTGCGAGGCAAGCCGCCGTCTGCGGCCTCCGCCCCTAGTGGCGTACGTGAAACAGCAGAGGAAGTGCAGGAAATGGACGGCGGTGGTGACCGTGACAGGTTTGGCATTCAAAAGGACGCTGACACCTTGTTGCCCTCCCGGGCCATGAAAGGGCCCCTCTCTGGCCCCCGGGCACAGGACACGCCGCTGGCGCTGGAATGGCCTGGAGGAGGAAGGATGCGGGGGGTCTTGTAGGCCACAGAGGTTTGGCCTCCTCCTGTTTGTTTGGCAGGAGGAGACCGGGAAGCCTTTTTTTTATGGAACGAAAACCGCAGAAACACCAGAATTGGAAGGCCCTAGCCCTTTTTTCCCCCTGTTTTACTTCTTTTTTTTTTCTTTCTTTATTTTCTCTAGGAATAGGAGGAACGAGAGCGAAGTCCAGGGCTGTTACGGGTGTTTTACTCATACAGTTGAAGAGAAAGAGAGAGAGAGAGAGAGGGAGAAAATAAGAAAGAGTTACAAGCGCCAGATCCTACCTGTATGCGTACATCTGTGTGTTTTCTTCAAAATGATCTGATTTGGAAACAGTTAACACCTATTATTGTAGCAATTCAGAACAATTAATTCCCAGTTCATACAGACACCGTGTCTGTGTGTGTGTTTGTGTGTGCGTGTGTGTGTGTGTGCATGAGTGTGTGTTTGTCACTATTGTGACTGTTGGCCCATGCGCCTTAATGTCTACAGTGGTTTCCACTTGACAGATGTCACAAGCCCGCCATATGCCGAGCCTCCCTGAGCTCCGGTGCTATGTGGCTCTGTTTAACATGGCCTGAGCTTTATGGCTTTATGACCCGCTCCCAACAGAGCACACCTTGAGTCAGGCTGAGGGCACGGCTCTCCAAAAGCCCCGCTCACGCTCGCTTTCATCAGCTGCCGGGCTGCTTCACAGAGACGTGGCACATACCTGGGCCTCCTTCCTAACAGGATTTGGCCATTGTAAAAGATGTATGGCAGAGCATATTTGCCTTCTTTACTTTAGCCTGTTGGAAAGTTTGGAGCATGTCTGTAAACAGATAATACAGAAAAATTATGCCTTCACTCAACATTGTAGACTACAAAATATTTTGCCAGTAATACAACGTGACTACAGAAGCCCAATCATTATCGGTGGGACATTATTGCTATCAACTGGACATTTTGAAGAGATACGCCACCGCTTCGACCAGTTTACTCATTTTCCACCTCTCCTAAAGTTAAACAATTGACTTTTACCTTTCTTTAGTTCGTCCAGTAGTTGTCTCTGTCAGTCTGATGGTAGTGTTTTTAGCTTCAGGCTAGCATATATAATTGAATCCTTTGGTTGCCACTAGCATCTCAGCCATTAGCATCTTGCTTAAAAGTGTCCATAGAATTCCTATATTTTTCCTATTTAAACCTTGAACCTTCTGTAGTTGCAAGGTGTAGGCCAACAAAGACTGGAAAATTAAATGTGGTGTTTTTCTTTTCCGATATGACATGGAACTACTATACTCTTATTCCTGTGTAATAATGAAGTAATGCAAGTAGTTCCAGCCACTGATCAAGTAGTCCATGACACTGTTCCTTTATTATTACGCCGGACCGAGAGTACAGTTCCATATCATATTGGTTTAGATTACTGCCAGATTTCATTTTCTGTGAGTCATTTTCATGTAAGACCATCACATAATATCTGTTCTCTGCCTAGGCCTCTATCTCATGCAGCTAACCACTCACGAATCATCCCAGAGTGCCACTTCCATGGTTACCACAGTTGAAAGGTTTCTCGGCTCCTTCACACAATTCACAGCTGCGCTCAAGAATGTTTTTGCACGTCTGTCATAGGACACAAGTTGGCTTTGAAGACTCGGGCTTGTCCTCCCAAAGGACCAATCCAGGTCAGTTTCACATATGACTCAAGCCTCTAAAGTCATGACCCTTTTGACCTACACGTTGGTGTCCTAAGATTTCTTAAGCATAATGGACACACCAGTGTCATCCTCAAAGCCTAACAGATGTCCTTTTTTTTTTTTGGTTCGTTCTCTTCTCGGAAACTACTGTTTAACACGAGTGTGTTTTCTCACTGTGCTGGTGAATGTCACTCTAGTGTACGTCTGAGAGGAGGAAAAAAACATGTCATGCCAAAAAGCAGAGTGCTGGGAGAGAAAGGCAAGGCGTCGGACAAGAGCGTCTAGACTTTGGTGGAGGGAGACACACTACTCCCTAGACCCGAGTGTTAAAGGAGCTGAGTGCTTTCTTTCCCCGAGGACCTGAGAAAGCCCTCAAAGGTGTCAACTTGATTTGCGCTCTCTCTGTCTCTCTCTTTCTCTCTCTCTCTCTCTCTCTCTCAATGTACCTCTCGTTTGCTCGCTTTCTTTCATTCTTTTGTTTTTTCACCTGCCTCCCTCCCTCCCTCCTTCTCTCTTTCTCTCTCTCTCTGTTAGAGGGTTATCATGGCATTTTCATATGCTTCCTATCCTGTGCTGTCTCTTCTCTTGTTCGTTCTATTTTACGCTCCCTCACTCTTTTCGCCGTTGCTCTCCAAGTCCCACTCATTCAGACCCCCCCCCCCCCAATCTCTCTCACTCTTGTTCTCTTCCTGGGGTGCCCTCGCTTGACAAGGTTAATCTGTCCTGATGATGAGCAGTTGTGCTTGGCTCCGCTTTTTTTCCCCCCTCCATAGATTCCTTCCGATAACCGTAACATGAACCCCACATGTGCGATAGGAGTTGGGGGGGGGGGGGGGGGTTAGGATTGAAAAACAGACCCTAGTGTTTTTACGTTTTAGGAGTGCTCCCTATGCCTGTGTGCGTGCACACACACACACAAACACACACACACGCAGACACACATACCCCACAAGCTCACTCACGTAGTCCTGCAGGAAAGACTCCTGTTTGACGTCCATAACTACGTGCACTCTTTACTCTCAAGTTATCAAGGAATGTGTCTGGCAATGTGCATGTGCATGTGTATGCGTGCGTCTGAGACCGCGTGTGTGTGTATGTGTGTGTGTGTCTGTGTGTTCTTGCACATATGGTGAAAGCAGAGTCCTGTCAAAAGGTGAATGTGCACTTACAATGAGTACCTCCACTGAAAGCCTTTAAAATTGTTTTGTCTCCTCTCTCCTGTACGTCCATGGACTCCAGTTGGTACTTTTAAAAGGACTCCTGAGTGCTGGATCTTTTTTAGACAGTGAAGGTGCTGACTGTAGCAGCTATTGAAGGCCTGGCACCAATGAAAAGTGAATGGAATCAATGCCCGCTGGGTAGAGGTGGAAGACTAAAGGAGTGAACAAAGAAGAAGAGGGAGAGAAAGAAGAAGCATGTCTGACTCTGAACGGGAGGGGAGTGATGGTGGTGGTGGTGGTGGGGGTGGTGTCGGTGTGGTTGAGGGGGGTGGGGGGTGGGAGCGGGGGCGGGGTGTTGGAGGGTGGGCGCAAGCGCACTGGCTGGCTCGGTGCCAGCAGGAACAGGTTCTAGGTGAAGTGAATCAGGCCAGCTGTTGCTAGGGCTGTCGCCATGGCAATCACCTCACAATATTTGTATTAGGATGTGTGGGTGAGACATATGATACAGACAGTTCTTGCTGGCTCCCTCGCGCTCGCTCACTCGCTCACAGGCCTCCCACACACGCACGCACAGACACACACACACACACTTACACACACACACAAACACACGCACACTTGCTTACGCACAGCTGCTCTTGAGGAAAAAAAAATAAACGAAAAGAAAAACAGTGCCCCTCATTACTCTTCGTGCGTAGTTTGTGCGAACGTGTGCACACCTCCGGAATGACACCTGGGTTGTCTCTTGGTCAAACTGGGTCACGGTGGGCACCAGAACCGGCGCTTCTGTTTGCTTTTCTGACGCGAAAGCGGACCAGCGCCTCCGGTCATCTTCATCATCGCCATGTTCCTTAGTGGGCCATTCTCTCAGTCATTAGTCAGGTCATCAGTGCGGCAGAGTGCTGTTGGGGGTGTCTGCAGAGGAGCTGAGATATCAGCCCCAACGTCTGTAAATATTGATTTTTTGATATAGATGGCAGCACCTGGCTCCGTGTGGAGAGAGTGGCCTTCCGACTGCGTGGGAGTTTGGAGGAGGAAGCCAAGAGCCATTATATTGCAGTGCAACTTCGGCGACTTGATGCCGTTCCTTATGCTTTTTTCTGTAACCCACGTCTTGGAGATTCAAGTGCATGCTTTGGGATGAATATTGAATTTAGCTTCAGGGTCATTTTTCTTTATGATCCAAAAAGAGGGTGAAAATAGTGCAAGTCCATCTAGTTAAATGTATCAAATGTCAACATTTTCACCTTTGGTACATCCTTTATGTACAGTGTATGGTTGTGATAAACTCACCCTGTTATCCATAGTAACGTGTTCCTGGGTGATCTTATTTGACTTGGGGTCAAAGTTCACGTGGGAAGCACAGACTTACATTTTTTCAGATAATGGAAGAGTTCTCCGTTTATAGACTGCCATATTTCACAGGCACTTTTCAGAAAACACCCTTTCAGTGTTGACTCACACCTAAGTATAAGCCTGCTCTAACACACACTGGAGGAGAGATGTCGAGAGGCTTCAAACACACACACACACACACACACACACACACACAGAGAAAGGGAGAGAAAAAAACATTTATCGAAAAAGGTTTCTAAAAGTAACAGCTTTCCACTCCACACATCTCTGTGAAAAAGTATCTGAATGGAAACAGGAAGCACCTCAGTCCACTTGTATGATTTGTTGACTATTGCTCTGTTCATTCTAGTTGCAATACCAATACCAGTGTGGTTCTGAGGTAAGCTGAAGAACTAGAGTTTGCAGACGTGACATTGAGGTTAGTGGTAGGCTGTCACAATACAGTGTACAGTATGCTATATTACAAAGAGTGTACTTGAAGTGTGATTCAATGTTGTTACCTGAAGAACCCCAGAAAGAAAAAGAATTAGACAAAACTCAGAGGAAACATGAGGAAGGCCTAGTCTAAATAGGAATGGGCATCTCTCCTAACACAGCACCTCCACTGAGACAGATAACACTACTGGGGTCTACCTAGCCAACTCTGCAGCACATTCCCACGTGTCAGAAGCCCAGCTGGGCCCAGTGTGTGAGACCCGAGGCAGCCAGTACTGGGCAGCAACCTGTCCTGGCTGTCCACAGAGGAGAGAGGGCCAAGCCAGAGGCTGGAGACTGGCTCTCAATCGCACCCTTTCATTGCTGGCTATTAGGAGGAGGAGGTTTAGCAGGACCTCAGCTTTTAAAAAAATTTTTTTAACCCTTTCATGTCGAGAGGGGCTCTCTGATGAACTCACCAGCCATCCCCCTTTACCCCCCACCCCCCGCATGTGCACGCTTGTTTTCAGAGCAAACAGCCGAAACCTGTCCGAACACTACCCACCTTTCATGGGCATCACTTAAAGCCCCATTAATAATCCGACACGATTTTTCTGTTTTTTTTTAAATCCCTCTTACACCTCTCCTCCGACGTTAATTAGGGTAATGAACAAGCGCCTCACTCTAAATGAGCCCAGGCAAATTCCATAAACCTACTTGAGCTTCGTTTCCCCTGTAATTTTCAACTTATCAGCCGGGCCCTTTTGGATCCCATGGGAGCCGACACTGATGGATGCAGTTCTCCCGGCGGGCCGACTCTAGCCTTTTGCTGCTCTTGGTCAGATTTGAGTTTTGCCCTCTGCTTTTGTAGAAATTCAAGTGAAAAACGAAAGAAAAAAATATAGAAAAATTATATCTTGATTGCGATGAACCCTCAATGTGGAACTTACCCTTGTTGGCATGTGTCTACAGGGCACCTGTGTCTTTTGCATGATGAGCAGTGCAAGTTCTACGAAGAGAGGATTATGCAGATTTGGAAAGTTAAGTGGTACCACACATGTAGTATCTGAAGTATTTTAGTTCTAACCTCACATTGCACACCTTATAGCAAGTGCTGTAATTCGAACAGCAATTGGTGTCAATGGAAACAGTCCAACACTGGACAACTATGGTGATGGATTGCCAGAGCTTCCATATGTTTTGCCTTGAGGACACCACAGGTTAACTAATACTCACATGACAAACAAAGCACACCTCATCTTAAATTCTCAGGAGGTAAAAGGTTGGTTCAGGCTTCCGATTACATAACCGTGTTTGTCTTTTAACTGATGCTCGTCGCACAGTGAACAAACAATGGGGAGTGTCCCACTGTAGTTGTTGGTTGAAGTGCCTTGCTCAGGGACATAATGTCTGCAGCCCCTGGGATCAAAGTCACCACCTGCAGCTGTACCCATTTGAATGCCCTGATACGTTCCGTATGCTACCGGCGCTCCGTGCTTATGCTATAGCTGTTTGTCAGTGGGACTCAGAAGGAGGCAGTGAGTGGCTGTTCCCTCTCATTAAAGTTATCAGGGCCGTCTCAGGCTCCTCCGGCAGACGCCTGCGTCTCCCCAGTTCCTCAGCAGGCACCCCACCCCACCCCGCCCCGCCCCGCTCTCCCTGCCCCCACCCACGTACACCCCCAACCCCCTGCCGCCGTAGCTAATAACTCGGCCGCCAGTAATGGAGGGTGTCCCGGAGGTGACTGTGATAAGAGCCACCTGCTCTGGAGGAGAGTCTGCCAACGCTCTGTGTGTGTGTGTGTGTGTGTGTGTGTGTGTGTGTGTGTGTGCCAGTGTGTGAGACAGAGAGAGAGAGGCAGGGCCAAGCAGAGGAATGATTTGTGTGTGTCTGTGTTTGTGACAATGTGTGTGTGTGTGTGCTTGTGTTTGTGTGAGTGTATGAGAGGGGTTGAGTGTATAAGTGTCAGTGTGTGCGCTCATGTAGATGTGTGTGAGTGTGTGTGTGTGTGTGTGTGTGTGTTGTTATCCCTGGGGGGATGGGCAGAGATAACTTGCACTGCCAGAGTGTGAGGGCACCCTGGATTCCTGTAGACATATGTGTCTGCCAGCCGGGGTGAGATAGAGGGTGGACATGTTACGTGGCAGGTCTCCCGCATGAGATCTCTCTCTCCCTCGCTCTCTCTCTCCCTCGCTCTCTCTCTCTCTCACACACACACACACACACACACATACACACGGGACTCAGTAGCCTGGAGAGTCTCCGTCTGAGGCACGGCGGGAGACCGTAGGATTTGAGCAGATTGACTGTGGTGAAAATTTTCAACGGGTGCGAGAGCCCGCTTTGTGTTTGTTTGTTTGTTTGTTTATTGTTTGTTTCCCCCTCGATTGACTGATACGCGCCACTGTTGTGTGAATACAAATCATTGCTGAGGGTGAGAGGAGGCACTGAGGCTCAACCCAGTTTTCAAAGTAGTTTCACAGAAGTTTGAACCCAAAGACTTTATTTCATCGCATTTTCGGTGATAATGTGTGTGTTTGTGTGAAAGAGAGAGAGAGAGAGTTAAGACAGCCTATTGAATAACAGAGAGATTTTTGATGCCACACTGGGCTTCTGAACAAAAGTAGTAACCCAGACACAAAAGCACTTATAGTCTAAATAGACCCCCCCACACCCCCCAACCCCTCAGCATCCAAACTATCTCTCTTTCATGCTTCCATCAAATTGAATTGCAAAATCATCGCCAATATAAAAGGCCAGGGGGGAAAAAGAAATCAAAACTCTTGGTTTTCTGGACAGGAGATCTGTCATTCCATTACACCCACACACACACACACACACACACACACACAGAAAGAGACACTCATCTTCTCTGATGGTTGCTTCACACCGGGAGGCCATTCCAGCCCCAGACACTGTGCCGGATGTCAGCACACGGACGACACTATCAAGGCTCAGCTGGAGGCCTGGCATTCCCAGCAGGCACCTGGGCAGGAAATCACCCCCGGCGATCGTCACAAGGAAGCATGAGCCAGAGAAGACACACACACACACTCACTGACACGCACACACACTCACACACACACACACACACACTCACACACACACACACAGGCTCCATAGTCTTCTCTCTCCTCGTTCATTTGCACTTGCAAGAGCCTACTGCTGAGCCATGATGCTCCAGTCCAGGGCGCAGTCAGTGCTGCTGGGTTTGGAGAGCATGTTGTTGTAAAGCACATAAACGCACAAACAAACAAACAAACAAAAACTCTTCAATGCAAGTGAGCCGTGGAATGCCTTTAAATCTCCCTCTGTGGATGTGCTGCCTATAGGACACTGGTCCCAGTGGGACCAGACAGTTGGGAATGCAGAAGCAGTCAATGTGTGTATCTGACAAACATAAAAGCAGAAGGATTTTCAGAAACAAGAGTGAAAAGTCATTCAGAATCTGTGTGTGTGTGTGTGTGTGTGTGTGTGTGTGTGTGTGTGTGTTTGTGAATGTACTAAAATGGGCAAGCACTGAAATATGGTTGTGTAGTTTGTTTTGGTATGTGTGTCTCTCAGTATGTGCACCAGTGCAGTGTTACTATGATTGAGAGTCATGCCCCGGGAGGATGTGATTTTAGACAAACAATAGGCTAGAGGCTTTAAATGGAAAATCAGGAAGAAATCTCAGCACCCCCCTCCCCCCTTTCACCCCCAACCACTCCCCCACCCTCTGTCTGGCCCCTGTGTGAACCTCTACCCCGTAGTGACCAGGGCAGCCAAATATGTAGTGGCGGGGTCAAAAGGTCGACAGCTGACTTTATGATTAGAGCTGAAGGAAACGAGCGGCACTTAATGTCTCGCTAAATCTCAGCGCCAGCCACAATTATGCCCTCCCTTTCCCCAGGACCCTCGGCAGACTTGTTTGGGAGCTAAAAGTCGAACTCGCAAAGGAAACAAAAGGCATAAGAAAGACATTTATCACTCCGAAACTGCGCTAACACAAGCCGGGGGAGCTAAAGCTAGTAGTGTGTGCCTTTTCAGAGACCTGGGGAGAGGAGACAGATTTTTCTTTTTCAATCACTGGTTACTGAAACATTACCACAAGCCCTAATCTTATCTTAGAAAAGTTGCATAAGCAAATGTGCTTTCCCC
This sequence comes from Nematalosa erebi, assembly GCA_036025975.1. NCBI lineage: Eukaryota > Metazoa > Chordata > Actinopteri > Clupeiformes > Clupeidae > Nematalosa > Nematalosa erebi. Next base: position 9,122 of record JAVQKI010332831.1, read on the forward strand.
CCTTATGCTAAAAGAGCTTTGTCTTCTGGAGCTGTTTACTGTGTTTGTTTGTTTTATTGCCCAGTTTTACAGCCTCTGGGACAAGTAAATAAACCTGTTACGCTGATTTATCACCTGCGCAATAAAAAATAAACACCTCTACACCATTTTGCCCCTCGTACCCCGACAGACCGGCCATAGCTGTTTGCGCTGCCCCTGGGCTACCCACATTGCTGTGACACCTTCAGATCTCTTTAGAGGCGCCTCAGGTTAGGTTTTGGAACAAAGATCCCACCCTGGAAAATTCCTCAAAAAACACAATGGTTCCACGCAACAAAAGCTCTGAAGACAGGTGCAAAAACATTCAGCGTGCAATAGCAAAGCCAAGTTAAGTTTTCCTTTAACCAGTAAATTTAGTTACAGGTTAATTTATTTTAGTGAAGCACTATTTACACTGACACGTAACACACTAACAGGAAAGTGATTGTGACAAGCGTATAAAAAGCCATGTTATTTCATTTTGTTTGTATTTATTCATCAACAACTGCAAATGGAAGCTGGTTTGGAGAGCTGTTGTTCCACTTACACAAGCCAGGGATGTAATTTAGCCCCTGCTGAAGCAATACAGTGCAAAGGCAACAGTGCCAGAACAAGACAAGACAACAGTGGCCAACCAAGGCATGTTGTGCATAATTAACCTATGTACTAACAAACCTGACAAATTCATCTTCATCTCTCTCTCTCTCTCTCTCTCTCTCTCTCTCTCTCTCTCTCTGCCTCTGTCTCTCCATCTCTTTCTTGGTCAGTCCCAGTAGACAGTCGCAGCGGTGGCCTGACACCCTGCCAGTAACCTCTGCATGTTTCTCTCCCCTCAGGAACTTCAGAGGTGACTGGTGGGGTCACTGTCCTCGGCCCTCTCACTTACACAACGACTTCCCCCTGGGCTTCACGGCCAAAAACAATAGCCCTGAGGGCTGTGTGTGTGTGTGTGTGTGTGTGTGTGTGTGTGTGTGTGTGTGTGTGTGTGTGTGTGTGTGTGTGTGCGTGTGTGTGTGTGTGTGGTTAGGGAGGGTTTGTGGGAGGAGGGAAGGGAGAGACAGCCTGCAGAGCTAAAGGTTATCAGTTTTATAACAGGAATTGGAGCCAAAAGCTGGGGATAAAGGGGACGCATTGGTCCGGGACAACTGCTTTCATGGAGCGGGAGGGGGTCAGGGTGGAGGTGCTGCCAGCACATCATTACCATCATTGTCAAAGGGGGACAGGTTCAGAGACAGGCCCATAGCCCTGGGAATTACACTAGCTGACTTTACTGCCTTTCAAATGGACCTCCTTCATTGTTATGCAGTTGTCATTATTTGGCGGCTATCCATCAAAATCCTGGGGGTTAGTTACCTCCACTCTGAGAGTGCTGCTGGGCCACTGAGCTCCAAACGGCCTGTTCAAAATAAAAATGACAAATGTTCCCACGCAATTGCTTGCAGATGGCTGAGGTGGAGGTGCTGAACGGTGCACCTACCTGTTTACCTTTCAGTTCAATGTGTCAAATCGGCACACGCGTCAGCGTAGTGGCAGAGGGAGTAATCGCCCGGGCTCAAAAACCAGAGCACGCTTTCGTAAGGGGTTGACCCTTCTGAAAACATGGCCGCCATACACGGGGGATGAACAGAGGTGGAAAATGCAGGTTGGCAAGCGAACAATAGCCTAGCCAGTTATGATTACTCCTGGTCAAGGCCATTGCCAGCAAAACAGCCCCTGTTTTATAACACATCACAGTTATTGTGTAAGTCATGTGCTGACATGGTGTCTGTTTGTAGTGAGGGAGTGTAATCTTTTCCCCAGTCATTTGCCTCTACCTTCACTGATTATAATGTCATTGACAAATGGAAAACAAAGAAGCAATATTTACCTCCAGCTAGTGTGCATATTGTCAGGAATGATGGCAATGTGAGAATAGGAAACTTTCAAATTCCTGCAAAACTGTACGTTTTGTGTCTCTTAAGCAATAATAAAGTTGCAGTTCTTCAGCACTGTTCTTATATAGAAACAATGGAGTGAGCTTCAGCTTGACTAGTGTGTGCTGAAGAGTGCCTTTACAGCTGAGCATGCCAAAACCTGGTGTCCATGAATAATGTGTGAGCCAAGACTGCGTTTCGACTTGTATGAGTGCTCTGTGCGTGCACGTGTGTGTGTGTGTGTGTGCATGTGTGTGTGTGTGTGTGTGTGTGTGTGAATGTAATGGTGTACATTTGTGCATACGTCTGTTTGTGCATGTGCGTGTGTGTGTGGTGGGGTACGCCACATCTGCGCCACAAATGGGTCCGCGGCATATGTGTTCACCAGATGTGCCTCTTGAGGGGAGAGGAAGAGAGGCCGACAGAGACACAACTGTTAAGACAATTGTCAGATTGTACTCTTAACAGATACAGACACAGCCGGCAGGATTCACTGAACTGACATGTGCCTCAGCAGTGAGCTGTAAAATATTATGCAGCTCCTTTTAGTTGTCAGTGTTTGAACAATTTGACTGGTTTAGAAGATTTTAAAAATGGACAGGTTTAGAAAGTTTAGAAAAGCACAATCTATTTGACTTTTCCCCAGCCCCCAAATAATATCGAATGAAGATTGTGAGGACGAAGTATCACCTTCAAAATCTCTCCTTGGTGTATTGTGTCCTACTGACTGCACCTGTGGCTCCTATAGTGTGTGATAATTTAGTGTAACACTAACCCAGAGTTTTCTTTGTTAAAGAACACAATATAGCGAAATTGTACACGTCAACTCAAAAAAAGCAATGCAATATTCAGTATGTATACATTGGCGATATTAGTTTACCCCTGAATGACAATGTCCTAAATGCCTGTAATTCTTTACTTTTTATTGTCATGCTTTACAGAAGAATGGCTTAAGCTGTAATGTTAGCCACAAACAACTGAAGATTAGTTCAACAACAGGAATGGTCATCTATCATAATTTAAACCCCATGGAGTCTTTGCACAATGGAGATGTGGGCTGTGAAAACTACACTTTGCCCTCTGGACAGATTGGTTGAAGAAGGAAAACACTCGAAGTATCAGAGCAATGGCAGAACTGCCAGTATGTCCATTTGTCTGTGAATCTTTGGACAACACACCAGCATGCGTTTTCATCTTGACTGAAACGTCTCCTTGTCAAGAGACTATTCTGTGAATGACTACATACACAAATAGAGATGACGTGCTGTATTTGTCAGGTATTTACATGGGAACACAGACATAACCCTATGATGTCAGGTAATGAATAAGCATATTGAGTTTCCTGTGACACTGAGGGGTGTCACAAAGGCACATTTATGAAGAGAGAAGGAAGCGTTCACAAAACACAAACAAACGCAGTGTGTGCCTTTGAATCCCTCTCAATTGACTCTCTGTAAGAGCTCACCCTCAGGGCTCTACTGCCCCTGTGGAAATGAGTCCAGTGGTCTTCATTTCACTGAGCAATATCACGTTATACAAATGCATGCAAACTCGTTGAGTCAGAGAGGAACCTGTCTGTGTGTGTGTATGTGTGTGTGTGTGTAGAGCTTGTGTCAAGTCGAAGCTCACCAACTTTACATATCCCCAACAGATAGCATGGAAATGTCCTCTTTGGGTAGCGGTTGGTGGGCATTTTGCATACCGTATGCAAACTTCTACACTGTTCTGAAAGCCACTGTTGTGTACATTTAAACTGTACACACACACACACACTCACATACAGACACACTCACGCACACATTCACAACTCCATATTTTACATTATGTAGACTAGTCAGTAAGATAATTCAAGATGCATGTGGCAATCACTTATCCTCATTTTATTCAACCAGTTTAGTCAAACTTTGTTCAACTCTGATATGGACTAGGCAGCAATGCTTTGGTTTTGTTTCCAATTGTTTGTTGCTTTTTGAGATGGTTGT
>JAVQKI010332898.1:0-10447 GCA_036025975.1 Nematalosa erebi
TTAATGACAACAGTCATAAACATCAGTGAAGTGTCTTTACTGTTCATGATACATGTCATGTCATGTTTATAACAGGCTCATGTCACCCTTATGTAGACCCCTTCAAATAAAGTGTTACCCATACACCTAATAGCTAATCAACAGCTAACACTAACTGAACAGGGCAGAACATCTTGCTTTCGGTATTATTTTGCTGTGCCCCATTCAGTTAACGCTAATTACTGATTTGCTTTTCAGGCTGTTTTGTATCAAATATTCTGGTTCTTTCTCCTACAGACATCACTTGGTGACCACAAACAACAGGGCAATTGAATGATTCACACCAAATTTCCTGTTTAAATAGTCTATTAAATATGGAGATCTTTAAAAAATAATAAAAAATTAGCCAACCAATAAGGTGGGATATGATTTTTTTCTACCACATGAGGAAATAAGAAAAAAATACTTCTGAAATGACTTCTAAAAAACTCTAAAATAAGACACTACACAAAAATTCACCACAATGCCACTAAGTAACCACATGTGGCTAGTCAGTTGCACCTGCAAAAACTGGTCCAAACTAAATGACAATGCACCAACTTCAATGCATTTGTAACAGAAGGAGCACAAGCACAGACGGTTATATTAACCTCAGGTTCAACCATTTTCCCATTTACAGTTTTGAATGCAGCCTCATTGAGAAATGCTCCTCCAGTTAGAAACGCTGAAGTAAAGTGACCACGACCCTGACTAAGCAGGGTTCATTCTAAACATGGCTGCCACTTCCTGCTTAAGGCTGACTCTGACTCATCTGAGGACTATTTCAACAGCAACGTTTTAATGTTGCTTCTGCTGGAGCTACAAGATACTGCTGCTGCTGAGGTCTACATCTGCAGGATTCTCCCTGTGTCAGCAGCACTAACACAGAAATGCTGTTTAACTTACTAACACACACACACACACACACACACACACACACAGGCAGAGGCAGCACCAGTCTTTCACAGCTGTATAAACCTGTAGATGGGTTAACATCCTGTACTCACATCTAAATCAGTAGTAGTGGAGACCTGCCCTGTGCCTGGCATGCAAAGAAGCAGACTGCTAAAAATATACTAAAATTACTGGAGTAGAGATAACACTACATCACTGGCACTGTACTGCATCAGCTGTGCTTAGAATAGCCTATTTAAAAAAAAAAAAAGCATGCCATGCTTGTTTCAGCGACTGGTTAGGCTGCTGCTGTAGACTTCATACTATCACCACCTTACAAGTTTCTACATGAAAGCAGTGCTAGTTTAAATGCCCCAGCTTGTGGTGAGTGTAGAAGCCCAGAGGCATTAGGAAAGAAGAGTCAACTCCCCCAGCCCCCCTCTCCCTCTCCCTCTCTCCCTCTCTCTCTCTCTCTCTCTCCGGAAATTTCCTTCAAGCTGTCTGAAATTACACTGCTTTGCCATGTCTGCTGGCTACTTTAAAGGCGCCATGCCGAGTGTTGGTCTTGGCAGGGACTGGTTCTTAATGTACAGTGAAGAAAGAGAGAAGGGGGCAGGATGAGGGCAAATGGGGGCAGCATTAACCACTTCCTGTGCACGGCAAGGCAGCCTGGAAGATCATTTCCTGTCAAGCTGTGCTAAAGACGACAGGCGCCGCTAGCTGCACAGCCTTTGATTTCCAATTAGAAACTTGTGCTATTTCAAATCAAAAGCAGCAAACGGTTAGATGTGACAGAAAGCCCAACCTGGTGATAGCTGTGCTTGAACATACATTCCTCAGTAATTCAGCGCAATAGTAACATTTAGCAATTCCAACCATCTGATAAACACTGGACACATCTAATAGTCCTGTGGTTGCATCAGAAGAGCTGAACAAGTGGACGATTCTCAGGCAATGATGTATGGGGTAACTTCATGACTTTACTGTTCTCTGGATCAGTAAATTAAAGCATGTATACAGTATACAAAACATTTTTAATGCTACCCACTGAGGACTATGAAACCCCTATGGTGACATGTTGGCAAATACCCAAAGGCATACTCACAGGATGGAACAATGAACTGGGGCTCTGTGTTGCCGGCATATCCAAGTTTTGTGTATCTAGATAAAAAGAGACACGAAAAGACAAAGTATTGTAATATTCCCATAAAATCTGTATCTATACTGTATATGTGATGTATTTTTAGCTGCATCCTATATGCAAGCTATGGTGAGAAGGATTAGTCAATTCTATAAGTTTTGTCTATGAATAATGGTTCTCCTCCAAAGCATGACAAAAAAATACCATGCACCTAGATTGCTATTGATTTGACAATTTTAGTTCAGCAGACAGATAAGTGGCAGAGTTCAGCGCACTGGAAAAAACAATGAAGACAAAATTGAATTTTTATTAACTTCTAGTTGATAGCCACAATTGTGGAGTCCATGACGCCCAGGTCGTAGAGAGAATAAGGCAGTTCTACTGCTCAAGATGAATTTTGTGCAGGGAACCTGCAATAACACTCTCTGTGCCGTGCTTGTCTTGTCATGTCTACCTAGCCATTTGCCCACCCATGTGAGAGCAAGATGGACTGAAGGTCTTGACAAGACCCAACAAACATTGTTGTTGGGCAATTCTATTGACAGTGGACTTTTTTTTGTCATATCCATTAAGCCAATAAAATGGCACATATTTTAATGATGCTAAATAATCATAAATTGAAGATTTGCTGCATTCAGTTGTAAAACCTAAGGGAATTTTATTTTCATGTTCTGTCACATCCATTTGACTGGAACTGCCCTATTGCGCAAAACACTGGGGGATTCAACCTGGAGATCACCTAAAACAAACAACCCCAAAGCACCAAGAGTATTGGTCCACAGTTCAGCAGCGAGCATACAAAGATATGGAGGCATGGGACAGTTGTAGTCCCTATGGCATGATATTTAAAAGTCTTAATCATCCATCATTTAAGATGACTAGGATAGTGCACTTATTGAGGCTAGGCATCAAAGTCCATATGATATTGAGTATTGCTTTGCCTAGGCCCGAATGATACTACCACTAGTCTCGGCTTGCAGCTGCTACCTGTCAACTAGCCGCAATGTAACTTTCCAGAACTGACATCTGATCTGTGTCCTGTTGTTATGAAAGTTTTGTAAAAAGTGAGTGAAAGGATTGGTGCATAAGAACAGATCTGGAAGCCCGCCCTTCCTCCCCTCTCACACACTCTGGCAGGTAAGGGCGGGGTCAGGCAGCATTCCACAGTGAATTCCCTACTTGTCCAGATAAGTCACATTATTGGACGGTGCAATCACTGCCTTGCAGAAATGTTGGCCCCAGGTTCTCCCACAGTGGTATTTGCTGTGTGTTCAATTGAAATACTAATTACTTAAACACTACTCATAACAATGCCGTTACCGCTGGATAACAGTCTTAACTTCTTCCTAGATGAAAAAAAGCTAAATGGCAAGAGGAAGTAACAAATATAAAATTGACCACAGTGACGATTATGGAGCTGCAGATGCCGGGCGACAATGTCACAGGGGACAATACCATATAAGGAACTACACTCTCAGGCAAAAATGAAAACTCATTGAGTGATCAGAAATTCAGCGAACCATTATTTCTACACGTGCAAAACAGCTGCAATCCAGCTATTTTTAACTGGGCGTAAATTGTCAGCAAAAATAGTATTTATTTATTACAACCACGATAGTTTAACATCGCTGATTTTTAAAAGGCGTAACTGAACTCGACCATATTAAAGGCAGGAAGTAGGAACAAGATCTGCATAAGCGACTGCTGTCAGATTTGGCAACAAGACTTCGGTAACTAGCTAGCTTCCTGGCTATGGCAGCTATTATCTGAGTTAGCTTTGTTGACAAGCTAGCTGCCAGCTATTTTCTCAAAAAGCTAACAGGCTATCTGACCTATTTAGCTAATAAACTGAACTAAATTGCATTGAACCGCACAGTGAAAAAATACACAAAACGGTGAAGCATCATTAACTTATTCACTGGGCACAAATGAGGAAGTTCATGTCAGCAAGCTATATGATCACTGCTGGCCCCATCTTCAGAATATCCGTGAGTAGCTAGCTACTCTTAGCTTGGCTCGCCGATGCATAGTAATGAATGAAAAAATAACTAGCTGACGCTTTTTGTCATTGCACACATGTTCACTACTATACAAAATTCGCAAGCCTTCTTACAAATATTAATTTCGTGTCTGCTTTAATCTGTGCAAAGGATCTTGTACAGACTGCACCGTGAACACACCCAAAATTTCCGCCCAAGCTACCTGATATGCCAGCTCTAAAAGACGCTTGCTTACTGGCTAGGTTAGCCAACTTGCTAGCCTGTCGGTCCAGCAATCTTATTTCTCTGAGTACCAGCTATGCTAGCAAGCTATTTGCCTATCACAGCAGCAACTTACCCCGTGCCACAATCAACCACGCACGCCGGTAACCGTCCTGCCATCGTTTGTCTTCTTTAGAAATAATTTACTTTTTCTAAATTTGTATTTCAATGGTTAAATTGTAGATTTTTCTCTGTCTCGGGTAGAGGTATGACCGACAGAGGCGGAACCCTGAACCCGAACAGAGAAGCGTCTACTTCCGCAATTAGTTCTATTCAACGCGGAAGCTGCTAATGGCTGACGTAAGGCTGAAAGCAGAAATACGGGCTACAGTCTGCCATAGTTTGCTCTAAGTTAAAAGGTAGACCAGTTTTTGCACAATTTTCTTGAAGCACAAGCTTTGCTTTCTTTCAACAGTGTGTACAGAGATGTACAGTTGATTAGACATTGCATTCAGATTTTAGCTTGATTGCCAAAGCAGCAGGCTTTGGTGCAGACTGAACCTGAGTGGGCTGGTGAACATCTGTCTTGGACATCTTTACATGCTCCACATTCCAAAGGCCAGTCTGGACTTAGTAAGTCGTGAGTGGAAGGAAAAGCTGAGAACACATAGGCTTATAGGAATGCCCTTTTCGTTCTTTTTCGACTTAGGCTTAAAACTAAGAAGTGTGTTTAACCAAATTGGGCTGCCAAAAATTAGACCTAGGTTATAAAGAAAAGTAAATTGCCCTTTTCTTTAACTTTTCTAACCATTTGAAATAGGTTAGCAGCCTACAATCAGCCTGCTTATTGTAGGCCTATCCTATCGACAAAAGAGGCTATTTGCCCCTTTTAGCAAGTGTCTACAGGCTGCATCAGCAGACTCATCCAAATGGCAGAGATAAAATCTGAACTCTAGCATGAAAGGCCAAACAGAAAGTTCAGTGTTCCTTTGGGAATGTAGGTTTGGCTAGCCTACAACCTTAATTGTCTAAAAATATAGAAAATAAGTTGGTTGCAGAAAGGTTAAAGTCCCCTGGCCTGGCCACTAGCCCATTTCAGATCATTTATGCCAAACATTCTGACAATTAGGATCACTTTTTATATTTTTTAAGATTAAATATTTCTTTATTCCATCTCATTAAGATTAAAAAAAAAAGTTGAAGATGCATTTATTTTGGAAAGCTCTAGCCAACTGAACAAGCCAGGAAAATCCTTGGTTATGAACTGCATCCATTAGGCCTACTTGGCAGGAAATGTTCACAAGTAGGCCTAATGGATGTGCTGTCCATCAAACTAGATTAAACTGTGACATAACCTAGGCCTATATCAAGTTTTATAAAGTTATTTAATATAAAAGTCATTTCATATAGATAAATTATTTAATACAGATAGGCCTACATCAACTAATCATCAATTGTTACCAATGGGCCAATTTCACAGCAGCCATTTTTCCAATAAGTCACAGGGTAAGCAACGGGTGTCACTCAGAATCAGATCCTTATTGGACGTCATTAATAACACCTGTTCTTATCCTGCAACTTCTTGGTAAAATGGCTGTTGTGAATGATCATATGGGTGTAACCATATGATCATTTGGCCTAACAAAAGAAACTGGGTGTACATTTCAATCTGCCCAAACAAGGAGGTCCCTCCCCCAAAATGCTATTCCAACTTGCACCTGCAGGGGGGGATAAATGGATGTCAGGAGAGGATGTTTATAATCCTGTCTTTCAAAAGGGTATTTTGCCAATGATGTGGTGCATGGATAATCCATCTGACTTAAAATACCTTAATTCCTGTCTGATCATTCACACTCAGCCCCCATAATAATTTAATACATTAAAAAATGTTGCGTAAAGCTGCTGATCATTCAGCAAGGCAAAGGAGTCTGTTTGATGACAAGGTGAACATATAGCACTCTCCATCCCTCTTTGTCATCTCCTTTGGATTGATGATATGATAATTTATATACTTTTTTAAAATATTAAGTACTGTCATACGTTCATGCATCTTACTTCAGGTTTGAACTCCATTTCGCCTCAACAGACTCTTGACATCAGCAAGAATGAGTAGGAGCTGTGGACTGTCTTAACAGAGCCAGTAGAATCAGAACAGATAAAGACTTACTATCACTGGGGACATTTACATAAATGATGATGAACATCATTTGGCTTGGGCATCCCTTTTTGAAAGGCATAATGCACAGTGACTTGAGCATTAAAAGTTCTATGGTCAAATGAAGAGTTTAATTACAGATTAATACCTGAAAACAGCCCCAGGAAAATCAATTTCATAGAGAATCTACTGCTGCATTCTAGTAATTGCTCCCCCATTAAACCAACAAGAGCTTCACATCTGTCTGTCAATTGAGGGAAACGTCTCCCAGTGGACCTGTCTCACACACTTCCGTCTTTCTCGCTCCCTGACGTGCTGTTGGATGGGTCTGCAAATGGCCACCAAAGGGCCTTTGTGAACTCATCATCTCAAAGACCTCTCAGGAAATATATCCCTTCCGTGGTTGTTTCGCACCTCTCTATATACCCCCCAAAGCAGTATATGCTATATTGCCTAGTCCATTGAACTGGTGGATCTGGGGCTTGCTGCTCCAAGATTATATCATTGATTTATACTCCTCTGGGGAGAGAGGAGGTTAAGTGTGTGTGTGTGTGTGTGTGTGTGTGTGTGTGTGTTGGAAAGAGGGGTTGGGCTGGCAAAAATGGTGTTTTCCCTCCTCATCATGAGTAGGATACCTGATAAAGAAGATGTATTAGGGGAGGTAGCTCACAGATGTCTGGCTGGCTGGATCCATCACACCTAGTGAGGATGATCAGACACACAACCATACACCCGGTATATACTGGAACCTTTTCAGAACATTGGATGTCTCCTATGCGATGCCATCGTTCACCTTGACAATTCCTCTTTACGTGCATCTAACCTCCCACTCAACTTCCCCCTCCTCGCCTAGAGCAACACAGTAGAAGAGGAAGTGCGCTGTGTGCGCTGAGCAGAAACTCTTGTTTTTTGTCTGTTGGAGGAACATAAAAAGCCATACTTAACAGACTGGTGGTGTTCTCTAGCCCTTTTTGACTGAGCTGTCTCTTGAGCATGTGGTTGACTTTTTGAGGTGTCAGGCAACTTGTTTTGACAACCTCTTCAAATTCGTTTTAATGGTATTTTATCACGAGGGACAAATAAACGTGTGATCCCCAACAAACCACTCTCTGTGAAATTCACCAAGGATTGGCATTACGTTTAAGGTAACTATTGTTTTAAACCAAACTCAGTAGTGCTCATTTTTTGAAGGTCCATTTGTGCAACCTTATTTGCCATTGGAATTAGTGGAGCAAGTGTACCACACTCCAGACTGAATAGCCTATATTTGCCCATGGCATGTTAATCATTACATTATATCTGGTGCCATATCTAATCACTTTCTATTCTCTTTTTAAGCTCAGTGATTTTCTGAGAAGCTTTATGAACCAGACAGCCTGCATTTTTCCTTAAACGTTATTGACGTTTTCATGTAAAGCTACATCCATGCATTTATAGCTTTCACACACATCATTGTCAAGTAATGAATACTTTTGGTGTACCGGGAAAATAGTTTCCTTGTTATCCTCCATTTGAAGCTTGCCATATAAACCCAAGGACACTGATAGCTTTCCTACTATTCAGGATCAAAACAAAATCAGTGTCTATGAGTTAGCCTAAGCTTTGCATAACTCTGGCAGGTGGTATTTTTATGACAGTCATAAGGCCGTACATAAACCTCAAACTAAATTCGCAGGGCAGGCTTGAAAAAATAGCTTTGCATAATAGGAAGAGGGAACCTCAGCACATTGGCCACGATCAGAGTCCTTGTTAGATTGTGTAGTCCTGTGGCATGAGGACTAGATTATCTGGCTGTGATTTTAAGTCTGGATGCGTCATCACTGAGAGTCTTCTTTTAGTTTGCTTTCAGGTTGCACTCTCACTGGTCTCACCTGCATTTAGTTCAGTTTTTTATTATTTCTATTTTGCTCGGTTAAAAGAAGAAACATGACAGATAAAGGAAAGCAAATACAGAGCATGAAGAGGCAAAAAGCTAAATTAATGTTTAAAGCCTTCATCTTAAGAGAAAAACACCTGCATGATACAAACAATTAAGTTAACAGGTTATTCCTAATCAATGAATAGTATGCATTCCTCCAACTTCACAAGCTTCTGGATTAGTTTTTTTTTTATGTCAGAGCACTTAGTTTCATGATGAGCATGATGAGTTTAGTTTCGCAGATTACTTATCACAGAGAAACGCAGCAGTGGTGTAATTTATTATCATGCCGCACACTACTGCTCTTCCCTGGGCCACACAATGCCTCACTAACGACTCACATTTTTCAGGCCTGTATTTGGATCTCTGTCTGACCAATGTGATTAATGTGCTAGTAAACGGTGGTTTTTTGTCGGCAAAATGAAAACGCCACGTTGAATTATGTCCGTTCCAGCTGCAGTTGGTGGGCATCAAGGAAACCAATGTGACTGTGCACGTTCTTTTTTTTTTTTTGTGAGGGGTCCTTGAGTTTGTGCTCAAATTACCTCTGGGGGATCTTTTGCATAAAACTGAAATTTCTATTTGTCATGGGGATTTGATTCAATTACAAGCCGCTTGTGACGGTTAGATAGGCTACCCTCTGTGTCCTAAATTATGCATGCCGCTTGGATTTGAGCAGAATTGCTGGGTCTAGCTATGCCCCACCGACCCGGTGAAATATTTATATCATCGTTCTGGCAAGTCGATAAGGGAGTGCGGCCCACTACCATTCACCTCGTGAAATTGGTTTTAATGATGCTCTGAATAGCACCACTGTCCGTCCCTTCATGAACTTTTGACCGTCAAATGGGTGTGGAGATTGATAGCTGCATCACATTGTGAAAGACCCTGGAGGGAGTGCTATCTGTCTCCAATGCAGATCTCTTCATAAAGTTGTCAGTTGTATCTCAAGTGTTGTGGGGATGCAACGGCAACCAGGTCAGCATCCTTTGAGGTGGAAGAACTTATCTGTATCATATAAATTGTATTATATTTGTATTATATACAATTTATATGATACAGACAGCCACAGTTATTCATCAGGTGTTTTCAAGACAATTTGGTGCGACGCACAGTAGACTGAATAGACAATAATATTAAGTGATGAGGGCAAAAAAACTCCATTTCAGTTCCATTTTCCTGTGCCCCATTCTTATTGTTACATGCCAGTTTGCAAATTCAGTCTGTATTGTGTATATCTCTGAGTGCTCAGGTTGTAGGACTTAGAAATCAATCGATAGCCCTGCTGTTCTAGATCACCGAGTGATTTTGCATATAGAATGTGAAAGTTTAATTCAACATAAATCGAATAATGAACCGCCAGATAACATTAACTGAATTGGGCATATAAATTAAAGTGAAAGTAGTTACTGTGCCCCAAAACAGCCGGAATAAATAACCCCTATTAATGAGCTTGACTCTGGTCTGCATCCCCCGTTAGTCTTGCATTGCTTGTCTGGGTTTTAGAGTTAACAGTTGCAACCTCTGTAGCTGGGTATTTATTACACTGGATACTTTTCTAATGCAGATGCACTATAGAAAAAAAAAACGTCTAAGAGCAAGGTTATGATATAATTCTGTGCAATTTCTGAGGTATATTGAGGGTGAGAGGGATTTAGTTGGCAATGATGAATGGTGCTTTTATACTCTCTCTCTCTCTCTCTCTCTCTCTCTCTCTCTCTCTCTCTCTCTCTCTCTCTTTCTCACACTCACACACACACACACACACACACAACATAGTGCTGCAGAGAGCTGGCTATTTTACCATGGATGTCAGGCATATTTGATGAGAAAGTCCCAGGTGTTTCAGGAATGCGACCAGTAGGTGGCAATATGCATTAATTTTTGAAACATTACCACTGTACTGACAAATGATCAACAGCACATGATTTCTATGTGTCTGAGTGTGTGTGTGTGTTTGTGTGTAAGCCAAGCATGCCAATTCACATACAGTAGGTTAAACATGTACTAATGCATATTGCCTATGGGCCTATAATCCACAGAGTTCTTAACACAAAATATGACATTAAGTTTCAGTTTACAAAACTATATCAGAACAGGCTCAACCACAGAAAAACAGA
>JAVQKI010333202.1:0-12134 GCA_036025975.1 Nematalosa erebi
TACATTTTCTGCTACCCTTTTTTTCCATAACTCATGCAGTGCTTCTGTCCTTGAATACTGATCTGGCCGTGGATTTATTTTATTATTGGCTGATTAGCAGTAATGGACAGCAGGTCTTAATCACTGTTCCAGCTTTTCTGAAAAGGTCCTTTGTCCAGAGAAACCAACATGTTACAATGAGAATGTTGTGACCAAAGCAAAGCTAATCTTTTAATAAACTTATGAGAAACACGGTTGGAGGTGTATTCATTCTCTCTCTCTCTCGCTCGCTTTCTCTCCAGCTCTGTTAGGACTGAAAGATTGAACTCTTCATCCTTTCCCCTCTCTGGTTTGTTGTTTTTGTCGGTTCTGAGGCAGGGGCCTTGTAAAATGCAGTGGGGCCATTTGCTGAGATAATGTGAATGTCAGAGTAATTTCTCGGTAATCTTCCCAATGCACAATGCTCATGCTCTCGCCCCTTTCCCGCTAGCCAGCACAAGCACTCACCACACCTAATGGATCACCGCTAACATGATGGCGTCTGAAAGCTTGTGTGGAACATTTCTCAACTGCTGGTCCATTTGGGGCGTTTACATTTTAATAAAAAAAAGGTACAAAATAAAGATAAAGTAATCAAGTGAACGATTACTTTTTATGTCGATGATGTAAGTACACTAAACAGCGAAGCAGGAAAACCTTGAGGACAATTTCAGAGCCGCTGTCCAATTTCTGCCCTTTCAGACGCTCTGACGTGCTTTCAAGTCTAACTCTTCCAGCTGCGCCATAAAAGCCTGTGCTCAGAGCCAAACAACCTGTTCCCTCCCTGCTACCGTGAAACGATTCATTTGCCAAACTTTTCCGAAGCAGCGGATGCACTTCCGTAAGGGAGGAAAGAACAACATATTTGCACCATTTAAACAAGCTGAACAAGATTACTGGAGACAGAAAGGAAAACAAAAGATTATGCCGCCTGAGTGTGTGCCAGTTTAACAATGCTAAAGGGACAACTGTGGCAGTGTGTGTGTTGATGTTGGCGCTGACAGGGCCGTGCGGGTGGATCGAGCGACAGAGAAACAGTCAGCTCAGCCAAGAGAGCGACCGAGCAGAGATGTTGAGGTGAAGCATTGAGAGACAGAGCAGAGCGGTCGCGGAGAGAGTTCATGTCTCTGCGTGACAGTGACTAATGGACTTCAGCTTCATGTTTGGGGAGGTATGGAAAGAATACGGAGGAGAGACGAAAATCTGGAGATTGACCTACTTATTCACATGCAGATTCCCAACTAGCGCATTCACCCAACCAAAACCAAAAACAACCAAAAATACTCATCCATTCAGTGTCTGCTGAAAAGGCTTTAATGGTTTAATATCCAGTGCCTTGAAAAGCCACAGCTAGGGTTCTACAGCAGTATGTGGGAATCAATTCAGGGGAAAGCTGTATTCGCCAGGCACCCCAGGCTGCTTTCAAAAGGCCTGTGAAAGTATACGCTGACCAGCCATACCAGATTAGATTCGCAAGCCATAAAGCCCCGTGCGGTCCGTCTCAAACTCCTGGATCAGTTGTCTGAGCAACAGCATTGGCTGCTCGACTCCATGCCTCTGTGAGGGGCGTACATTAAAAGTACTCCCCCAGATCTCGAGGCGCTTGGAGGCTGTGGAGAGAACGGAGGAAGAGCTGCGTATGACATTGTATGTGGAAGCTAAGAAATACACAAAGATGGTGAGAGAGGAGCAAAGCTTTTTGACATCTTCACTGTGTACATTTCCGAGGACGGATGAAGCCTACACAGATCTGTAATCCATGATATTATTCTGTCCACCAAAAAACACTCAACAGGCACAGGATTGAAAGCCTTCTCGGGTTGTGAAGGAGGCCCCGGCTCTGAGAATGACTGCTGTGGGGGCTGTGATATAGCGACAGCTCTGATAGAATATTCCCCTCGACAATGAATGCCCCACACACACAAACACACACACACACACACACACACACACACACACACAGAAATGCATTCCCACTAAACATCAAACCTCTCAGCACCAAGCTGTTTAATAGACTACAGGAGAGAAGAGAGGCAAACAAGAAGGGCTTCAGAAGAGCCTGAGTTTTCATCATTTCCAAGTCCATGCGCATAGCGTACAGGCTTAGCAGCGTTAGGCCACCTAAGCCCCTCACAAGCCTGTGCTGTGCACAAGACAAGTAACATTACATTAGCTGCCCCCACTCTTGCTCTAAGCAGGTCAGGCATTTGTGAAACACTGTGCCCACTACTGTCAATTATTCCAAAGCCCTAAAAATATACTCTAAAGAGAAACCAATTTACATGTCTTCATTTGCTAGACACCTGTATGCAAATTGTTTTGCAAGTGAAATGGAGTGCAGAAGAAGTAAAAAGGTGGAAAAAAATTAATGAGGGTGGCATGATTGAGTTTTCAATTTCACCAAACAAAAATACTGAGTCATTTTGGAGAGGGAAGACTGAGTTCAATCATAACATTGCCAAGCTTCAGTAATAATGGGGGAAAAAATCCAGACAGTCTTTTGTAGCATTAGGGGTGAGAGGTGGGAGGAGGAGGGCTTGAAGAACTCACTTCCACCCTCAAAAGACTTTGGGCTAACAGATGTCATGACAGCGATGGCAATAGCGTTTGTTTACAAAGAGAAGAAACAGCTTTTACTTGGCCTTTTAACTCGCCTCATCCCGTCTCTGACTCGTGGCCTCATGTCTCAGTAGTGCTGGGCAAGTCATCTGCACAAAGTGTATTTCAAGTTGTCAATGATATGCGGTGAAAAGAGCAGTCTCATATCAAGCCTGTTTGCGTTTTCGGCGGCGTCAGAGCTGCCAGACTCGCAGCGTGGGGTTCAAATGTCGCCGTCGCTGATAAGGGCGGTGCGTGGTATGCGCCATCTCCTGCCGTAAAAAACTCATGGGCCCCTTTTAATTACATTTCAGCCACGCTGCCTTTCACTGGCACAGGCCGTGCTTCTGATCATCTCGGGCTGATTATTAGACCTTTGTGTTCAACTCTGTGTGCCGTCAAAGTGTAATTACACCGCAGTGCCCCAGAGAGCTTTTACATGTCAGTGGCCTTACGTTCGCCAACGTGTTTGGGGAGTAAAGAGACAGGGAGGAGGCAAAATAAATATGGGGAATCGCAGGGGGCGATTCAAAGCTATATTATAGCTTTTAGAAATATAATTTTTTTTTTTCTTGTTCCACTTTGAACGGCCTTAATAGCCTATTGGCTTGTAAAAAACAATCACTTTGTTAGTCATGAACCATTTGATTTAGAATAGAAGTATGGAGCTTGTGTGGAATAAGTGCAAGTGGGTGTGTATGTGTGTGCAGATGTGCAGCTATATATGCCTGTGAGTGTTTATGTGGGTGTGGGTGCGACTGTCTGTGTGCATGTTCTCCATATATAGGGAGAGTCATGATGATGAGGCATCTCATGCATTTCATAATGCAGATTTGACTTCCTGCTGTATTCTCTTCCTGTGTGGTGAAGATGTTAAAAGGAAGTCACTGTGCAGAGCATACAGAAGGGCATGAGTGAGTCACATGACTGTACAGATCCCAAGTTCCCTGCTGTCTAAGTTCAGTTTCCATATTTAAAAGAAAATATTTCCCTCAATACAGCCTCTGGTTACCTGGATCATAAATAGCATACATTAGAAATGAATAATCATCCAGTCCATTATTTGTGAGTTTATAAATCATTCCTCTTGTTCTAGCTATCTTCCAGAGGGCTGTTGTTGTTTTCATGGGCAGACATACTGCTGTAACTAGGCGGGCCTCCCCTCACACCACCGCCAGCCACAACCACAGCAATCAGCGGGTGCTCATTGATGTCCAACTGAGTCTGCTGCTGCGCATCCCACAATCCCCTTCACCTGCGTGGGCCATCTGAAGGTCGTTTTGCCTCTAGGTGACCGGCGGCTTTCAAACAGCTGCTCCAGGCCTCTAGGTAAGCAGGCGTCTCTCATCTCCTCGTCTCCAGGCATGTAGTCTTCACGCAGGGGCCGCTTGAAAGCTGCTCCAGGCATTCACACTGAGTCCATCTCTCCGGACATCATTTATGGAGGACTTCAAATCCAGGATTCTTTCGCCTGTTGTGTGGTGAACCAGTAGGACATGCCACAGTGCTGACAGTTAGAGACAGCGGGGAGAAGAAGAAGGAAAATAAATAAATAAATAAATAAAAAGGAACAGACAAACAAGACATACCAGAGAGAGCGAGAACCTTAAGACTTCAGCACTGAAAAAAAGACGTGGTTGCATCTGCAATGGCCGCCTGAGGTCACAGTGAGGATTAAAGAGAAGTGATAATGAGGAAAACAATTAGCGAAGGGCTGTTTTTGCTCCACTCACGAGCACGCTATTGAGCTGGGCTGGGGTTAGTTAAAGTCAATGCCAAGTGCCCCAGTCAGCCCTTGAATTTA
This sequence comes from Nematalosa erebi, assembly GCA_036025975.1. Lineage (NCBI taxonomy): Eukaryota > Metazoa > Chordata > Actinopteri > Clupeiformes > Clupeidae > Nematalosa > Nematalosa erebi. The sequence goes on from JAVQKI010333202.1 coordinate 4,421, forward strand.
AGGCCTTATTGAGCCCCGGGGCTAAAGACTTCACTGTGGCTTACTCTGCACCCAAGTCACATCTCTGCGGTTAAGCACAGGGGGTGTTCTACAGGTTCATCTTCCTGAGCGTGATAGCTTTTTTCCCCAGTTCAAATGAGGATCTTTGCCTTCAGTATGATGATGTGAAGAAGACCTGCTGCTACCGGACTCTGGACTTCTGTATGCACGATTCATTATAGTGAGGTATTGAGAACGTGACCTGATTCAAAGCCGGTGAAAGGGAAGTTTGAAGTATGTTTGGAAGCTTCCATTTTATCTTGCAAAAAAGGGGCAATCACTGTTTGTCCAGAATATTCTCTCCGAACACAGCATTCAAGACATAGTTGACTAACTCAACACTGAGTCACGGCGTTCAGAGACTAGCCCACGGGGTTCAGTAACTGAATCTTGTCAGCTAGCCCTGTGGGGAACAGGGGTCCAAGATTGACGTGCACAAGCCCTCTCCTCTCTCCCTCTCAGCTGCGCGTCTCCACAGTAAGGCTGCCTCACAGACAGTGGCGTAATTGAGGCAGATATGATTCAGCATTTGATATGCGTTGCCGTGGCTCCCCCAGAGCGGTTCTATCACTAAGGGAACGGGCCAGCCCGCAGGTGGGCAGAGATAGCACCACAGGGATTGTGGGTTTTCACTAGGCGGCTCTGATGTGATGGTCTAAATAAGATGTGGTGAGCTGGGGAAAACAAGCTGGGTCCTATAGAAGAGATGAGCCAAAATGAACCTCACAGCTTTTTTACTGGCATTTGCCAAACAACATTTGCCAAGTACAGCCGGGTGGTGATCTTGTGTGAGATTGCTATTTAAATCCTAATGGTTATCATTCCATGGATTCACACTCCATTGTTTACGGCTTTGTTGTCAAACAAAGCAAATAATTTCCAGTCATTGACATGGCGTTATCACAAAGAGACAGTAATTTCCTGTTGTTCAGGAGAGAGTGCATAATGACTAAAAAATAGAAAGAAAAAAAAAATATATAGAGAGAGAAAAATAATACAGCATAACCCTTGCGGAGGTGGTTGTGTTAACAATGAACATTTTGCAATCCTTGCCCTTGGATTAGAATGCATTCATACAGAGATGTATCAGAATGTTCCCATTATCACTACCCCCCACCCCACACACACACACACACACACACACACACGTCTTGGCAGTCGATCGGTGTCCTCTGAATTCTTCTTAAATAGCATGACACATCAGAGGTCTCACGTCTGCCTGAAGCCTCTTAATAGTCAGTGTCTGCTCTATTCAAGGTAAAGTGCCTTGATTCTGTGGTGTTTAGCATTAAACTGCCTGCAGACTACTGAGCAGTTTTTTCTTCAATATGGCATAGTCATGAAAGCAATATGGTGGACTTTTGAAAGAACCCCTGGAGCCTGGCTCTCCCCACCTGTGTCTCTGTGAGACTACTCTGACCTCGCCCAGTGCCAACACTGCTAACTGATGGGGCGTATAATGAAACTGAAAGTGAGTTTCTGGGCTAGTGTTAGTATTAGCTGTTAAGTCACTATTCTGTATATGTTGTACAAAAGTTTCTTGTCTTTTCCCTACAGACTTAACTTGGAGACCTAAAACAACAGGGCTATTGATTGACACCCAGATGGTCACAAATTTGCTACCACATCTTAAAATAGTCCCTCCATGTGTCCAAGTCAAGAAGTGCAAGCCACTGATCTCAATGGTGGTGTATCCCTTTTCTTTAGTTATAAATGTGTTCAGTTCATGATTCACAGAAAATTGAACAATGACAAATGCACGCCACTAGAAACAAATAACCAACATTTTAACGCAATGTTTTAGTAGAGCCTACAGACTTACTGGCAAACAGAACTTGTGTCCTGATTGTTGATGGGGTTTGTTATAGTTTTGTAAGGTTTAAAAGGAAGTAGGAAGTATGTGAAGAATCCTTGACCAATATGATTAAGATGGAAGTCTGGTGACATCAGGCTGTGGAGTTGGGAGCATTCAGTTCCCTTAAAACCCTTCAGCCCTATTGGCTAGACAATCATGTTTCCTTGTCACCTCAATGGCTCTCATTACTCCACACATACATACATACATACATACAACATAGAGATTATATATTTCTGACAGTGCATGGACTTGGATAAGATTATGAAACTAAACCAGACTCATTCCCTCATTCCTAGTACGCAGGGAGAGTGTGGGCCTCTCATGACCTACCTTGAACATCTGCACTCTCAATCATGCCCACATTATGAGTTTGGATTGAATGACACTTTAGAGGGCCTCAATTATCCTCATTTCACCATCATATTATTCACCCGCTGCACAACAGAACACAAATGACACAATAACACGTTGAAAACAATGTATGTTGTCTCACCATTTTCCCCCTTTTTCAGTGATAGCGCGAGCGCCTCATTTTCTGTCATCAAAACCTGGTGTTTCAGTGCTGGTGAGGTGTATTTAGTGTCACACAGGCTGTATTGTCACACCTATATTTCAGCCCTCGGCTAGCTGTAGTCCAACCTGAGCGGCGGCAGCAGCAGTCTTTCATGTGCCTGTGTGCACAGTGTGGCACCTCTACCCCACACGGCCACTCTTCAGCGCAGTGAAGGGAGTCTCTCTCTCCCTCTCTCTCTCTATACCTCTTTTAAATCCCCCCTCAGAACACAAACATAGCCACCCTACCTATTACCAGCATCAAGCCAGGAAGCTGCCTCCTTTTTTGCTTTGAAAGATGACTTTTCCCTTAACAGTGAATGCCAGGTGCCTCTGAAATGGCAGAAGCCATAGATACATGAGCAGCAACACACACAGCATCCTTACATCCCCAGTAAAATACCACAAATGACGGGACCCATTGCTATGCATGGGATTCAGACCTGTTGCATGTGGGCATGCAAAACAAGCTCTTTGAGAGGCCCAAAGAGTACTTCAAATCCATACACTCAGACGGGGGATTGCATAATAATTCCTCCACATCATAAGAAATTCCACTATTGACCGCATAGTGTCATGATAATGATGATGTGTAGTGTAGTTGACAACCAGGTTTTTATCATCTGTGATTGACCCTCTGTAGACTGAAAATCGTTTTCATTTAAGGCCTCGTTGTTTATAAAGTTTATCCAAATAATAATTACAAGTTGGCTTTTTTGTATGGTCAGTCATTTAAACAAACTTCCAGAAAATGTGCTATGTTGTATCATAACAGGTTATGAAATAACTTATCACAATAAGAGATATTTACAGCCCAACCCTTCCCCCTTGGACCACACCACTGTACTGTACCTCCTAAGCCCATGTGTTGGGTCAATAAGTGTCCATGCAGGCTAGCGTGTCATAATTGGTCATGCTGACATGCACATATAAGAACAAGCTTATCCCCACCGCCCTCTTTGTGATGGATTCCATGGTCTATGGTTTGCAAGGCATATATCCCCTTATTACTATTCCCCCAAGCACCTATTGAAGCAAACTCCTTGAGTTGGTTCAAGATAAGGCTTTGGTTCTCGGCTGACCTACACGCCACACACAGCCTGTTTCCACTGTGATCCCCTGTGTTCCTCATTATTGTTGCCCAGCATTGCAATCAAGCCTCTTCAAGTCCTGGATTTTCTAGTGCTTTGATTGAGCCAGCAGGTACTTGCGCTTAGAGCAATCAGAATATGCTTGAATGACTTCATTGTTGCTCGACTTTATCCGGGGAAGGAATTTGAATTAGCCAACCAGGTTGTGTGGCCGGCTGCTGTGTGTTTGCCCAGAGTAAATATGGGCAGGAGCAAGCGCCTCACAACAGTAGGAGCTTTTGTTAATATGACAGCCATCTTGTTTCTCGCTGACATTTAACAGTCTTTTTTGCCCTGTCTGTGTCAGTCTCAATGTGTTTTTGTTGTGGCCCCCTGCTGTGGTTGTATTTTTGTTTTAGGGTTAAGACAAATTCCACAAATGCATTTTATCAAAAAACTTATTCTCTTTTTGAAAGAAAAAAAGGATTAAATTTAGTGTCATTCCAGAGCAGCTGCATGAATGTATTGTTTAGTGATGGCTTTCATGTGGGTGATCAAATGGATTTCCTTATATAAAAGATAAGCTCAATCAAACCGCTTTCTTCTTTCAACCGCTATCTAGGATGTTCAAAAGAGAATGCACAGGCGTTGGTTAAAAAAAAGACAAATTTACAGCCCAGCAGTCATTTTATGAGACATGAATGCTTACCTTTCATGTTGAAAACAGAAAGAGAATTAAAAACAAGTGGCAAGAGACGAGTTGTATTTCTCTCTAAACCATCATCAAATTCCCCTATCAGGTTTGGTTTGAAAACAGTACTTTGACAGCCTATAGAAATACCAGGCATGCTGAATGTGAGCAGACAGGTGAAGGCAACATCATGCTGTCTTTGGGGTCAACACTCTCCTGCCCTTGGCATCAATATTCCTCTCCAGTCTGCCCAAACCTGCAGGGAGAGAGGCAGGATATGGGTCCACCGCACCTGGGAGAGAGCAGCCTCATGTTGCCCATGCACCAGACATGTGTCACCCCAAATGGCTGAGCAGAATTTGCAATGATCCATGTATGCTTGTTGGAAAGCAAAGAACCAGCCTAGCATTCCTCTCTAATTTCCTACCACAACTCTCCACAGTCAGAACTGAGTTGGAGAAGAAAGTGGCCTTCATGAATGTTGAGCCTGTTATCTGCGTGACCTCCAGAGCTACCTAGATGACCTTGTCCAGTCTCCTCCTGCATGCTGATTCGCGGGCACAGGTGTTGACACCAGTGTGGCTCTGGCATGCATGCTCAAAGGCCTTTGGGGCACTCTTAGTTTTGAAAGTGAAGACCTGTTGCCTCCTGGTTGCTACATAAACAGGGAGTGTTTTGGTCTCACAGGAAAGTTTCATCGCAAAGGAAAAAAGGCCTAAAGAGAGAGTATGGAACAGAGAGATGAGAGAGATAGAGAGAGCAAGAGATGAGTGTAGCTGACAGGAATAGACTCCTGTCTGACCCCAGGACTGCCAGAGAGGCAAACTGAACACCTGAGCTCTGCTGAAAAATGGAAACTGCACGGCAAAAACACCGCCATAGACAGCAGCCGTGGCGCTTGAAGCCAACTGATCAATATAATAATATTCTAAAAATAACACAAGCTCTTGGCCGTCAGAGCAAGCTAGTTACCGCTGATGACGTGGCCACGCCTGGCAGGATCCCAAGAATTCGATTAGGTTTCTGAGCTGGACTCCACAGCCCCAGAGACCTGGCTTTTGTGAGGGAGCAAAGAGTCTGACCATAACTTCAAGTGAACACACAAAGGTATCGCGTGCTCTGCCAGATATCATCCAACTCATCACCATGGAATGAAAGGAATGCGTGAGAGAGTCTGGTGCAAAGGTACTGTGCAAAGCAAAGGCAAACATTTGTGTTTACTTTATAAACAATGTGCACCAATATGAGCCGAATAGACCTTAATATTTTCAAACTCTAATGTCCTGTTTGAGTTTGGTCACAGCTGATGCTAAAGTGCTCAATAGACTAAATATGTTGTCCTGGTCAGTTTCAGATGATTTGGAACAGTGTTTGGGTGGAGTGGCTCTTGAAGCACTCCAGATACACCTGATAATTATGTTTTCAATTCAGCTGATTTGAACTACAACCTGGGATGGAGGCAAAAACAGGAAGTGTGCTAATGCAAATGTTTGCTCCCTCTCATTCGGTGTCATTATCATGTATAGGTGTTGAATCTCAATTACTCACAGCTCTATTAACACAGACACAAAATTTGTTTCAATTAAAGAGGATACTCCACAATTTGACAGAAGCAGTCATCATTTTCTTCTTGAAAATGCCATCTATCACACTGTGGGTGTAATTTTACCTTCAACCTTGACAGTGAACATAAGTCCTATCTGAATGTTGAAAATTGTCAGCTTTGCATTGTTGATGTCCTCTAGCAAGGCCCCTCAATCATGTATCCCCTCTGTGTCCTAACCACAGAATCTGAACAGTCGTTGTGCTGGCAGGTTCACTGCCTTCCCAAGCCAACAGATGCAGCTCCTCTGAGATGACTCATAAATCTTAACGTATCAAACTCATCATATTGGCATGAAGCCTTGTCACATTTTCTTCTTCCCGATAACAAATTGCCCCTTCACATACCAGTGTCCAATTGACAGTGCGTGTCTGCACACTATGAAAACTGGCATTTGGGTTGCATAATTTGCTTAGTCTCACAACATCATTATCTTGTGGGCCTCTTGTTTACTGGTGTGGCAGCAAGAGATCTATGGAGCATGGAAAGCACAGAATGCAAATCGACTTCAAGTACTTCCTTCCTGTTCATTACCTCCAATAGCCCAGCTCCTTTGCCTCTCAAGCTGCTGATAAAACAGCTACGTGGATGATGGACAAGTACAGCAAGCCACGAGGGACTAAAAGAGCTAAATTCAAATCTTGTTTTTCAGTTTACCTACTATATGAATGAGGCAGATACAAATAAAGTCTAGGGGGTAGTGCCATTCCATTGATCTAACACTCAGTGGACCCATTACGGCGTATGGAGATGTTAGCATTAGACACCTGAAAAAAAAAACCTGACTGAAGCCTAGTTTGTGCCACTAAATAATTAGCATAATTTTACACTTGGCTTATCTGAATTTAAAAGCCTGTGCACAGGTACGCTGTAGGGTATATTATTAAAGGAACCATTTATGACCATCTCTGAGACGTGAGACAGAAACGGTAAATAAAGGACATCATCAAATACTCTTAAATACAGAGATATTATAAATGCTTGGGATGATAAAGCATGACTAACCCAACTAAATTGAAGGGGAAGACAAAAATTATTCAGGTATGCAGATAATATATGATAATTGGGTTGGGTGAAAAGGCAAGTTTGTGCTGGTGGGATAAAATATGCTAATGGAAAAAAAGTTGACTGGTGTTCACATAGGAAACTCATGGTCCAGTGCCTCTGCCCGTGGCAAGCTAATCTCACTCGGGGTCTGGCATGTGTGCCGCTGAGCTAATGGCCAAAAGATAATAAGACAGCCATGACACCTCCCCCAACATAGACACCATTCACACTCGCTACCTGCTCACTACCCATCTAGCATCTAAAATGGCCAAGAAGGTCAGTATAATGAACGCATTTTTAAACACATTCTCTACAATTCCTGCAAAACACACCAGCCACCGATGTGCAATCAAAGTATCATCTCAAAGACTAATTGAGAGTCTACTCTCTACTGAAGGAGGTGGGCAATCTAGCCTGTGGTTAAAGCGAAATCCACCCCAGTCAGGCTCATCACAACACAGATCATCATAAATGCCTGGCCATCTCATGAGCAAAAAAACAATCCAGTTAAGAGTGAGCAACCCATAGCTTTCCAGCACAGCAACAGCCAGCCAGCACAAAAGACCACCTGTAGTCCCCCTTGGCTGGCCTCGACTGGATGGCCCCCACCACCACCGGAGAAAGGAGGCAAAAAGCCAGAACACAAATCACTCCAATAAAGAGTGCCACCAAACAAGATCTAGCACTCTCCTGCCTACATCACAACACTCAGCTCATTAAGGGAGAGGGGGCTTAGGAGGGGATATATGTGTGTGTGTGTGTGTGTGTGTGTTTGGGGGGGGGGGGTTAAATGTTCCTGCGTTGGCCGTTGGAAGGGGTGGTGAAGTGATGCACAAAGAGGGCCTTTTTGCCTT
>JAVQKI010333209.1:0-10090 GCA_036025975.1 Nematalosa erebi
ACTGGATATCAACTCAATTCAGCATCTCTTTTTTTTGAATATCTCAATTTCGCTCTCTGTGTGTGTGTATCATGACTAAGTCTTTATTTGTGTCTGTTCCCTGGCCAAAGTTCAGCATCTAATTGTTAAAGCTCACTACACTACACCTCTGACATAAAAATGGGAGTCACCCATTTCCCCTTTCTGATTCATTAAGCATTTGCTCAGCATGAAAAGTTTATGTTACAATGCTGAGGGGTTTACGAGATAATGGCTTCACTGACAAATGTTTATTGCAATTAAACTGTCCTCTTCCAGGCCTCAAAGACCATTATGGTTGCGTAGACATCCACGTGCAGCGAGTGCATCGGCAAACATTAAAGCATAGTGAGTGAATCACTGACAAGCTCGGTAAACTGAGAGGTGGTATAAACCACCTGTCATGTGACCAGTATCAAAGGCAAGGTCATACCACCTGCCAGTTTCATCTGGGGGGGTTCTGTCTCTGTAAATTAGGGAGATGTGTGGTTGGATGGTGCGGGTAGAAGAAACACTACACGCTTTACTTCAGTTATACTGACAAGCAGGAGTCTTACGGCCTTTGTTTCCATCATTTTTGTCATTCTTTGAGTTGAGAGTGGACATGGGCCCCATGATGTGGTTGTGTTTTGGTTTTCACATGAGGCAGAAGGAAACTCCAAACTGCTCTCTCTGCCTTGGGCTGCTTGCATGCCTATGCAGGTTCATAATAACAGCAACTCTGACACAGTGGAATGTCATTCATGAATCCAGCTCTGCCAACATCAGCTTAAAATTGACAAAAACGTTTGATAGAGGATCTTACTTTTTGTTAGTAGTTGAAAATAGTTACTACATGCCATGCAGTGTGATTCTCTGATATAACTGTTTGTGTGTGTGTTTTGCTGTCTGTCTGTCTGTTTGTGTTTGTGTGTGTACTTGTGTATTGAAAGGATAGTTTTAAACTTTGAAACACAATTAGATGCATGATGATTTAAAATCATTTTTTCTGGTCCATCCATGAGGAATGTTAGTAATATGCTCCGAGCTGAGAGTAAATCCTGTCACCAAATAAACAAACATCATTCTGAGGAACCACCTAATTGTTCTCTCAACAAGATCAGGAGGTGCTGAAAACTGGCAGGCCATCATATTTAATTGTGGTCTAGAGTGTGTTTTTTTTCTCAATATTTCATCCCTCTGGGCATCACACACCTGGAGAAGGCCTGTACCTGTCACCATCTCTCAGGGGTGAGCGGGTTTGGGTGGCGGAGGCGGCAGTGCACTGAATTAAAGGCCCACTCCTGGAGTGTGACACTCTTCTCACGCATGTTTTTGCACTTTGCTGTCATGTCAGTTAGCACACAGTTGACACTCTCTCTCATTAGCACGCTCTTTCAGTGCAAGAAACTCTTGCATTGCTTGACTGTATTGTCAATCTAATCCTTAAACAGTAAACAGCCAGATAACATCAAATGATTTATTGCCAGGGCTTTAATAAAGATGATCTGTTCACCAGATTAACATCCAAATGGGACAGGCTTAGTAAAATAAAGAAAAAATAAAAAGTACAAAATTTGAACCAATTAAATGCCACTTTCACTAACCTTATCAACAACCAGAAGGAAAGTGTCATTAACCCTCCTGCTGTAAAAGACTGGCAAAGCTCTGGAGCAATTCAAAGGGGCCACAATGAGACGGGCTTGCTTCCCCAGTCTCCAAGAGTTTTGCTTGGCCTGCCACTGTGAGGGGGACCCCAGTGGAGACCTGCTGTGTGGGGACTAGGATGGGAGGCAAAAGATCAGAGGGCCTGTCTGGTTTATATGACCCCGCTCCTTTGAGCTCTGTGTTTGCACAGCTCAGCAGGGAGGGACAGGCCTTCATGTAGAGGCCTCGACACCCAGGCAGCCCCATGCAGGCAGACACAGGTACCTTCCCCGACACAAGTGGCCTTCATTGGGCTTGGGTTTGAGGTTGGTGACCCTCTCCGCTGGATCCAAGCCTCTGATCTGGGCTCTAAGACGAGCGTCACACATGTACAACAACTCAATATGTTGACATTTGTGAGGTGACTCCAAAGGATTTCAGTGGTGGGCCAAACATGATAGTCTCTCCAGAGGGGGATAAATGACTCTTGGGCTGCCTCTTGTCTGGCTCAGCTCACAAGGGAAATTAGCCACAGGATATACCTCATAAGAACTCCTGCCATCTCTTGAAATGTGACATTTGCAATTTTACCAGGCTAAAAGCCTGAATCAATTATATATACAGTGCAAAATCAATGAAAGCTATATTCAGAAGTCATGTTATATAGTCAAAATGACAGTAAAAAAAACCCATTATGTTTATAAATGGGTAATTCTTGAACATGAGATAACAGTACGCCTGGATTATAAACTCAATTTGTCAGGTGGCTTGATTTATGGAACATGGTGCCAGCCAAGGCTTCATGCTGATTTCCAGACAAGAACTAATCCATACACAGTGAACCGAAAACTGTACGATGCATTCAGCATTACCGCCGCCGTTTTCAAGAAGATTTCTATTCCTTAAGACCTTAAGACCAACTTCAGGAAAATATTTAGAAATATATTGGTAAATAAGGCCCATTGCTATTGAAGTTCACATTTCAACGGTTTACTCCATAACCATATTGATGCTGTTCTCCCACAACACTGTCATTCTATGCTTTGAGAGTTCTCTGTCTTTGCACAAGGGCTATCATTTTTGTCTTCAGTAATTTAGTTCCTCTACCTCTAAGCATCACAATGGGGCAGACGCGACGTTTCCTTTGAGGCTGGGATTAGTTGCGTTTCGAGGGTCCAAGATTCAAATGGCAGAACAAAGTGCTGCACTCTCTCCCTCTCTCTATCTGAGACTCTGCTGCCTGCTGCCAATTAGTGTACTGAACTCTGGCCCTGGCTGTGGAATGTTAATCCTCGTTGGCCATCGCCAAGTAAACACACTGAGACAATGCTCGCCGCAATGCCCAGGTTGGATCACAGATTCAACCACTTTCGACAAAGAGCTAGATCAAGTGGCATTTCAAAGTGCCCATTGAGTAACTGACCACAGTATCACAATGTTTGTTTACAAGCAGAAGGGAGAGGGAAAAGAACAGAGTCTGAGTGAGAACATGCCAATCTGTTTACTGATACCGAAACAATTTACTGGTAGTTTTTTGAAGTATGATCATTTAGAAATTCCTAAAAAAGAAAACTTTCAAAACAAGGGTTAATTCTCTAAGGATAGTTGCTAGACAGGAAGTGACATTTCTAATTTAATTGAAGACCTTACACTTCCTGTTTTGTTGGTACTCTGTTGTTGCTCGGAGCAAAATTGATATCACACCGATGACTCCAGTAAATCCTCCACAGACTCGGCGCCACTGATATCAGACAACATAAAATGTTGTCTGTCCAGACAGTCATAACAGGGGACTTTTTGCATGTGAGGCGAGCATGACCACCAAAAATACAAAATTAGATTAATTCAGTAGTATCTAATAGCGCCAATTGTGTTAATCAAGTGTCCTTTACATTCAAGCAGTCCTTTGCACGGTTGTCCTTTCCCAAGTCAGCAAGTACACACAAAATGTGACATTATAAAATGAACACCCAGACATTATGAGTTGATGTAAAATAAGAGGGACCGTTCTTTTCAATTCTTCTTTGGCCAAGTGCCAAGTACAGTACTTTTCTATGGCACAGAACTTTTATTTTAAGGCGCCAAGCAGCACTATTTTGGAGAGCTTCTGTCTGCTATTCGGTTCTTCGGCACATTTACTATGTGTATGGCCATGACATGGCAATGTGTATCCAGCTGTGTTTTGAGTTTCATCCATGAAATCTGGAACAGTAATGGTGATTTTACAATATTGAATTGAAGGCTTATAAGACAGTGATCACATATCAAGTGTAATAGGAAAAAGAAGAAAAAATCTCACACCAGCACAAAATATTTGACATATGAGATAAAACAAAGACGTGATTTGCAAAAAGATTTTGCAAAAATATTCAGCTTCACTCACAGGTAATTGCAGTAACTTTTGTTTCTGTGCAACTATACAGATATACGTCTGATGTCTCTATCAAGAGGAGTGTGTAGGAGAGGTCTAGGCCAGTGGGACTGTGGCCTGTGGTGACTGGAGTAGTTTTAGGGGGTGGTGGAGGTGTATGGGGGAGTAGTGGTGGTGGGCCAGGCGCCGGGGGCCGGACCCAGGGGAGCGATGGAGGCGTCAGCATCGGTGAGAGTGTGCAGTGACTCTGAGGGGCCTGGAAGTGACAGGCTCCAGCTCCACGCCTAATAAAGCCAGAACAAAGGAGATCGCCGGCCAGAACAAACACGCACACACACACACACAATGCTCACTATCTCACTTTCTCGCGCACACACACTCTACCTATCTCTCTCTCTCTCTCTCTCTCTCTCTCTCTCTCTCTCTCTCTCTCTCTCTCTCACACACAAGCGTACACAAACACAGACACACACAACAGATGTTGTCTATATCAGTCCGACACACAAACTCACACATGAAAGCACACGCACACACACACACAGTCTAGAGGTGACAATGTACATGTATGGATAAAAAAAGCCGACAAAAGCACTTGTACTTTCACAGACAAGCAGAAGCTCACATCAGCACACACAGACACACACACACACACACACACACACACACACACTCATAACATACTACAATAAAATATTTAGCACACACATCTTCAATATGAATTAATTATAAGCACACATATACACAAATACACAAAGGTGCATTTTCACTCCATCATGTAAATGGATGAGTAATAATTAGTCTCTAGCCATGATTTCACACATCATACATCCTCCTTCTTTCCTTGTAATGTCATTAGCCAACGCATACTGAGAGACAAACACATCATCAGTTCTGATTCTCTCACACAGAGTCAGCATGTTTGCACAGCCAGGGGTAAAAAAGGACACACACAGACACAAGCAAACTAACACACACGCACACACACACACACACAATCAAGATGAAAAGTGCAGGCAACTGGTCTAAGTGTCCTCTCTCTCTAGACTCCCAGTGGGGTAGTATGTTTTTGTAGTCCTTGGCCCGTCTGCTTAATGTGACAGGCAAGCTGAGAGGAAAGCTGGGTGCAGATGAGGTCTGTGCTGGTGATCCACTGAATGAGTAGGGGTGTTTGGCAAACACAGGCATCCATCATGGCCCGCTCAGCTAGACCACGGCACAAAGCCTGTACGTTAAGAACGTCAAACAAAGACTCCCAGTGATTAAATAACCACTTTTCTGTGTGTGGTGTTAACATGATTGTGTAGTTTATTTTGGTTTTGCATGTATTCATCTCAAAATATCAAGAATAGTGAACACACCCCACCAATCTGATATATTTACAGACAGACAGAATAACACACACACACACATACACACACACACACACACAGTATGTAACACACTAACTCATTCAAGCAATTTAAAAGCCAGGAGGGTGCTTCCCTTATTCCGCTCCCGTGATCATGAGCCTTAGAGGTTTTGTGCTTATTGCGGAGGCGTCTATCCGATTACACAAAGGTGCCTGAGGAGCTGAGGACCCCTCTGAGTGAAAGGGGCTGGGGGGGCTGGGGGGCTGGGGGTCTCTTTTTTAGGCAGGCATCACAGGAGACATGCCTGAGCTCCTGAGGGGCCCTCAGCAAAACATATCATATCAGAGTTGGGCTGCAGCCGTGTTATAACAGACATCAGGCATTTAACGAGCCAGAGGAAGCAGAGGAAAAAGAACAAACTCACAACAATGTCAGGCATTTGAAAACAAGCCCAGCGGTGTTAGTGCTTCTCCTTAAAAGAGAAAGAGAAGTGTGTTTCCAAGCTAGACCACTATCACAAAGAAAACAGGGCAGATTTCCTTTGTTTAAGTGGACACTTGCCCAGTTTGTCTTTGTTAACGTCTGTAATCGCCTTCAAAGAGACGATTAACTACAGCTCTTAAATGCCTCTATGACAGGGGTGGGCAAACTAAGACCTGGGGGCCAAATGCAGATCTCTGCTCTGTTTCATGCGGCGAGATAAAAAAATAAACTGAATGTGGCCTGTTGTTACATTAACCTAATATTATACCGTATATCCATCACACAGCATGGTCTCAGAACTGGTGTGCCATGTTTGTTAATGGCATCATCTAACAGTGTACTGTAGCATATGAGACAACCTGCGGGTTTTCAGATCTACAATGCAATCGCTGTTTCACTAGAAACTGCTGCTATTCATTTTGCATTGGCCCCTTGGAAGCTTAGATTTTTCAGCATGCAGCCTGCAAACAGAAAAGTCTGCCCACCCCTGCTCTATGAGATGCTGGTGGTGAGACTCTGAATCCACATTTGTTATTACCATAAGCAACAAGGATTCTGAAGCCCCATTTACATTAATACATTTTCAAATGAATCCGAGACAAAGTTGTTGCAGAAGCACTGTTCATTCACATTATTCAACAAGTTTCACACTCCCACGACGGAACGATTTAGAAACTCCAGCTCCATCGAATTCATTTAAAACGACTGTGTTGCGGCTCTGTGGGGATGACTAGAAATGGAAACCTTTGGATATACGGACATAAAATCTCTAGATGTCGTCTTACTTCCTTGGTTAAAACGCCTTGCGCATGCCCCGTATGCATGAACAATCATGTGTGCAGAGTCAGAGGGTGTGCTTCACAAAATGATGAGAGGTGCGACAATTTCGAGAGAAATAACCTGGTCTACCACTTTTGTTATGTTGCATGTGCCCACTGCACATATATGTAATTGTCAAGTTTAATGTGTATTCTACTGTAATTTAGCTGCTGACGGCCACCAGCTGTCTTTCGACTCGACTTTGGGTGCTACTCTGAAAGACTTGGAGTTGAACTTTACTTCGAACAAAGAACGGCACTGAGGTCTTTCATCGAACAGATTGATGTATTTGGAGTTATGCAGGCGGGATACGGCAAATCCTTAATCTGTCAAATCTATCTATCAAAAGTTAATGGAACTCTTGGTGATAGCAAAGATCATTGAATATGGTGGTGGTGATAGCAAAGATCACTGAATACTGACTGCTCCACTTTTACCCTCTCTGGTAACCTAATAGTCTCACCACTAGGCATGTTCAAGTTGAACTCCGACTGAGTCCATCTGACTGACGAGATCTGCCAGCTCAAACGGGAGGGGCGAAGAATTGAGCAGGAGAAGCTGGTCACATCTACAGTACCTGCAGTGGATACCATGTGACTGAAGATGGGGTCTAGACTCATGCAGTACCTGGAGAGCAACTGCTCAACTGCTCTGCAGCCACCTTGCTCCCAAGATAACTTAAGGTCATGTGACACTGACTGCAGAGCTGAAACCACACCCATCCAGGTGATCATGGACACATTTTAACTAGCATGTGTAATGACAGGTGTTAACCTGTGGCGGTCATAGTAGGTTCTCACCTATAGGGGGTACTGCATTAAGACAGACCAAGGAGGAACTTGCGAGGAAGCCATAGTTAGACTAGGCTACTGAATGACATGTTTTGGTGCTACCAACTGTTAATAAACTGAGCACAGTGAACTCACGTGAATGTGTATATGTCTGCAAGAGATTGTAACAGACATTACAGCATGCATTGTGATTTAGGCAGCCCTGTGCAGCGCTGTTTTTACATTTTTGCCATCCAGGACCTGTAGTTTACATTTCTGGATGATGACATTGAATTAAAGTGGTGGCAATTTTTTCATCCCCATGTATATTGATTACGATTGTATTTCAAAGCCATTTAATTCCACTAAAATACATTAGGAAAGTCTCTGGAGAAGTCTCAATGCATGTTAAATCACATATGGAGATCATAGATCATAGAAAATATGTAGGCTAGTTTATGCTGTTTAACCTGTGTATGTAATCTTGGTTCATTATTGATTCACAAATCTTTAACATAGGCCCTATGTGTACAAATGAAGCATTTTTGCTTAATAGCCTTCAGGAAAACGAATGCGGCTCGGCTACACAAACCGTTTCTCAAAGTCAAGGAAGCATCGCTTCGAAGCCACTTTTTCAAAGATTCCACGTCATCACAACTCGCCAAGCACTGTTCCAAAGTGAAGGATGCTTCAAAATTCTATCGAGGACAGAATCCTCCTTTTGAAGGTTTTTCAAGGCTGCACTGATGGATCCTCCGTTGCTTCAGCATTCTGAATCCTCGTCTTCCTAGTGCGCGGCTTCCGAGGCTAGTGTGCTACCAAGGAAGCATTCTTGACTTTGAGAAACATTGATAAACTACACATTTTCTAAAAGCTTATACCCTGTAGATGTGATTGCACATGCATGGAAACTTGTCCCAACTTCCTCCATCCCATGCACTATGCATAGTTTTGCAATGTATTAAATGGAATCAAATGCTTTAAAACACAATGAAGCTCAATGGACATACATTCACTGGGCTGTGTTGTGGCTGTGTTGCTGCGCGGGGCACTGATCTCTAGAATCCTGTATAAAGTATCGCCGTTATAACGCTGGTGCATCGTTTAGAGACCAGTGCCCTGGCACTGGTCTTGTGCTGTAGCCTGGGAACTCCCATGCTGCGTTGCACGCTCGGACCAAACTGCTCGGCAGCCAGGAGACCATGGCCGAAATCTTCGCATGGATTTGGGGACCAATCACAGAATGGGAGAGATGGCAAGACGATCACAAGTACTACTAGACAGACGGAAGCTTGTAGTTCGTTAGCACAGTGGATCCAACATGGCGGCAGCAGAAGCGCGATTGGAGCCCGATTCAACTAACTAAAGCACTGCATAAAGACTTTGGGGAGGTAAGGAGTGCTAAAAAAGCTAAGGAATGGGTGTTTAATGATCACATGTAAGGATGAAGAACAGCAAAGAAAGGCAACCCAAGTCAACAAAAATTGCAACAACAATAACAAAGTTAAGTGTTCAATGGTGTTTGATAAGAAACTTGTAAGGGGAGTAATCTCTGGGATCCCGTTGAGGGAATCAACAGATGCTATTAAGGAAAACATAACTTATGCAAAGATAACGGAGGTAAAACGACTTAAAACAAAGCGAGATGTCACTGATGGCTTATCAATGGTGTTAACGTTTGATGAAATTAAGTTACCAGAAAGAGTGTTTATTGGGTATTTATTACACGGCTCTTCATAATGCTGTAGAATGCTCCATTCCCAACGTTCTACGGTCTGATATTTCTCGATAACGGACCGTCGTCAAGTATAACAGACCGCTGTCAAGGAAAATCGACTTTTTGCCTCTAAGTCGTGTTGTTCATTAAGCCCGACGCGCAAGCGGAGGGCTGTTAATCACTCTGAAGGGAGAATATTCCTCCGCTTGCGCGTCGGGCTTAATCACTCTGTCGGGAGAATATTCCAAGATAATAACCGCCTGACAGACCGTTATCCCTTACATGAGCTATGAAGTCAAGATGTATATTCCTCCACCACTACGCTATTATAAGTGCTAAAGGTTTGGCGATGTAGCTGCAGTGTGTAAAGGAAAGCAAAGGTGTAGTAAATGCAGCGGAGAGCATGCATACGGGCAGTGTGACAAGGTGCCAGACTAAATGTAGTAACTATGGAGGAGAGCACAGCTCAGCATATCGAGGGTGTGAAGTGAGTATGCGAATGCAAGAAGTTCAACGGTTAAAAGTCTTGTTTATTGCCGAGGCAATTAATTGTTCAGCACAAACTACTAGCCAAACGGAGAGAATTAAAATCATAACTAAATCTGCAGAGAAATTCCTAGACGTTAAAGATCTTATGTGGGAGTCAGTTAGAGACACCTTAAATGAAGAGACTCAACAATCTCAAGCATGGGCTGGATTAGATAATGATTTTAATAATATTGCAGTGGAATGCAAGAAGCTTGATAGCGAATGGACAGGAGTTTAAGAATAATATAGATAGTTTAAGTGAAAACCAAATATAATCTGTGTGCAGGAAACATGGCTAATCCCTAAGCTAGACTTTGTTATTAAAGGTTATACATCAATAAGGAGGGACAGAGAAACAGGAAGAGGAGGGGGAGTTATTACCTTTATACAAAAAGGTGTCCAATGTAGA
>JAVQKI010333222.1:0-15345 GCA_036025975.1 Nematalosa erebi
TTTTGTGAGTGTACACTTTCTTTTATGTTCTTATGGTTATCTTGAAATAGCACAGTGTAAGTTATTTAATGTTCTCAAACTTTTGAAGGTATTGCCATTGATTTGTTTATCCTCAAAAATGTAGAAAGTCCCTACTCTAATTGTTAAGTTTGTTCTAAAAGTTCGTTCTAAAAGTTCTCACTCTTTTTTAAAGTGCGAGGAACATTGTGTAAAGAATCATAAATTAGGAGACTGAAAAATTGCTGCATTCAAAAAGAATTTACTGATTCACAACAGCATAGTCGAGCTCCAAGTTGTAGACGCACAGTATAGGTCTGAATTCATGATAGCTTACTTTTTCACACACTGTCATAAAAGCAGTGATGCTCACAAGCCCAGTTAATTAATTTAATTCATCATTAAATGGGACCATAATATTTACACATACACAGTTCAAGTACAAGATCACCACAGCATTGGTGTAGTATTGTATCCTTAAGGGGAAAGTCACATATATGGTCGGATTCTTTGCAACAACACACCACCTCCCCACAGCCCCCAACCACCTAAATACAGGCATTTTTAAATTCATGTGAATAACAAGAACCATATTTACTATCAATATTGAGTGCTGTGTGGTGAAACAATAACCCACAAGTCAAATCAATCACAAATCAGTTCATCAAGCTCCAGACTGACATTTTGGTCTGTGGCATCTTTGATGGTAGAAGAGGTGTGAATGTGCCCGGTGCACTGTGGACTCTGTGGTCTCCAAATACGTGTAGCCAAAGTCCAGGCAGAGGATGGCAGGAACTCTCTCAAACATGAATCATTGTCCCTGTATCATTCTTCAGGCTGTGGGAGGGTGCTGTCAAGCTGCTTCCACTCCACGGAGGCAAGGCCAAAAGGCGTTCAAAAATAATGGCGCCAAGAGTGGGGGGAAAAAATAGCAATACTTCACAAAAAATTATTGCAATCCTATTTTTACCCCGCAGCAGCAACCAGCTCTATAGTAAAATACACATTACAAAAAGTGACCACCTTTGGATAAAGGACTGTTTGGAAAAAAAAAAAAAAAAACAGTTCTTGGCTCTAAGGCCAAGCTGCACTCAGTGGAGAGTTTACACAAACTCGTTTGGTCTGGTAGACAGGATCGGTGATGGCCACTGCGAATAGGATAGAGGAAGCGGTCTGTTCTAAGACACAGCCACTCGGGTCGGTTAAGACAAACACAATGCATCTGCCTTCCGGCCCTGTCACACAGCAGGTAGTCTGCAGGTCTGTCTGCCATTAAGACACTGCTTACCGGCAAAGAGTAAGACGCTGACTGCGGTGAGGACACTTCAGAGAATGAGAGAGATAGAGAGAGTGTATGTGTGTGTGTGTGTGCGTGAGACAGAAAGAGAGAGAGAGAGAGAGAGAGAGAGAGAGAGAGAGAGAGAGAGAGAGAGAGAGAGAGAGAGAGAGACTGTTGGCTTTGTGAGCGTGTGCTAATAAATATCAAAGTCACAAACTTCAGTCTGGGGTGGTTGTCAACTGCCTCAGTCTAACAAGGTTATCTCTCATGAAAAAAAACCACGATGGTAGAAAAAAAAAGTATAAAAAAGAGAAAGTCCTGCTGTACTGTATTTGCACACACACACTTCCACACTCTCTCTCTCACACACACACAGCAGTTGTCCCCTTGTCTGCAATTTGGCACCCCAAAATCCACTCAGGAGAATGAGACGTCTGGTCTGGCTCGGTCATACAGATGTACGGGGTTTCCTGATGACCATTTGCACTGGGCCCTCAGACACCGTCTTGATGATGTTCCAGGCGTCGTAGTGCATCAGGCCCTGCAGTGACCTGCCATTGATAGCCAGCACCTCATCCCCAACGTCAATAACCCTAGACTGCTCAGCTGCGCCACCTGTGGGGAAGAAAGGATAATGTCAGGGCATGTCTGTGTTACAGAGGGCTTAAGTGAGTCTTTGTTATAAAGCATTCACATATTAATATATTTTAGACTGATATGAATTGTACAGAGATTACATCCCCAGTTAGGAAAGACTGATGACCAATTCAAAGGGCCTTGGTGGATAATGTGCTTGTTGCCTGAGAAGACGTTAAAACAAAATGCTGTCTAAAGCTATAGCACTTCTATGACCCCGGTGTGACGATGCCCTTGCCATACGCTCTACGCAGTCAGAGGGGTGGATGTGTGTGTGTGTGTGTGTGTATGTGTGTGTGTGTGTATGTGTGTGTGTGCGTGTGGTGGGTACGAACCCTCAGGGGCAATCCAGCCTAATCCGCTTAGCTGACCTTGCTGTGCGCCGCTGAGTGACACCCCTGAAAACTGATCCCTGAGCCACAGCAGCCCCCCCCTCCCCCCACACACACACATACACACTCCACCAGCTCTACTTCCCACTCCCACAGACACAGTGTGACATCACCGAATTGACATGTGTTTGAGTTTTGGGTCACAACCTTGCTTTCATATTGACTACAACATACTGACCTTCACAAAAACTGAGTTTGCATTGCACTACATCTCTCCATGTACTGAACATGAGAACTGGACTCTGAATGCAGAAGTTATAGGCTACTATTTATTAAGGTCACATGTAAATTCGTCCTTGATGTTACCTTTAAAGATGCGTTTGATGTTGAGTGGTCTGTCTCCGTGAGCGGAGGCCTTGCCTCCATCCAAACTGAAGCCAAGGCCAGCGGAAGTCTTCTGCAGCTCGACGCTTAACACACCGTCTGAACCCACTTCCATCACTACGGCACACACAGAGGGACATTTCAGTGTCAAAACAATTACAGAGCACAGAGATGTTCAGAACAAGTATGAAAGCTTTTGTGAGATTTCTGTAAGGGTAGATCTGGCAATAGATAATTTACACTACTATACGAACAGAATGAAAAGCAGATTTTTTCTGCTGATTACCTGCACTCGTGGCCCTGCCATTGTCCCTACAGGTCAAAGGTGAGGATGGCCCTGCTTGAAGGCTGGGCTCATGTCTGGGGGATTGTGACTCACTGTCCTTTCCCCTCTGGATAACCACCAAGGCCTGTCTGGGCAGCCTGGACTGGTGCAGACAGGATAAGGCCTCGCCATGGGTCAGTCCCCTCAAGCTGGTGCCGTTTATGGACAGAATGGCATCCCCACGGTGGATGGTACCTTCCACACCAGCAGCACCCCTGGTGAATACGCGATGGACCTATCCAGAAGAGGTGGAAAAAGTCAATTTAAAGGTCGTCGACGTAAGCTGCTCAGAATCTTGATCAATGAGAGCAGTGAGCAGATTCATATATTCAGTGTGCTTTTTTTATGTCCAGCACTAGGGGGCAATAGAGAAGAGACATCATTACTGATCATGCCACACCATGCAGGTGCATTCATGTTGGGATTCGGTGTTTCTGCATGTGTGTGTGTTTGATTTTCAGGTCTACACATGTTTTTTTTTTTTTCCAAAAGGTTAAACTGCCTTAGGAAAAATACGGAAGATTTCAATGACTCAACGATCATTTTTCAAATTGTGAGCCTGTCAGACCAGCTTGGGTCTCACACCCCTAGCAGACTGGCAAAAACAAGTCACCCAGCTTACTGTCACTGATTTCTGTTCCAGGTCGATGCCTCCAGCGATACTGAATCCCAGGCCAGACCCCTCCTCCTTGGTAAGCATGACAAAGTAAACATCCTCTTTAATCTACAGGGGAGGAGAGAAATATCACTGACCTCACACTACCCTATAACAAATAGAGAGACAGGACATCCATGGACAAAGAAATGTGCTTATCCTGGTGTTAGTAGGTTTTAGTTACCGTAATAATAATACACACTTATTTCAGTGTCAGATAAAATACAGGTTGTATACTAATGGATTGTTTGTGAGAACCTAAGAGATTATGAAACTAGCAAGGCCACACACACACACACACTTGCACACAGAAACACACACACAAATACAGACACACTCACACACACACACACACTCACACAAACACACACACCAAGCACCTGAAAGGAACCAACAAGAAGACACTTGAGACTTCAAAGAACTAGATACTGTATATAAAAGCTTTTTGATCACCCTGACAGAAAAAACATAGCCTAATTCAAGATGAAAGGACACATGGAAGGAGAGAATTAAAGAATAAATAAATAAAACTCATATATTCATTGAAGGCTGCAGGCAAATATGTCTGGGGGGAAAAATGTAGGACTGACTCTAGTTCAGTTTGGTACCTCTGCTTGGGCCTCGGTGTCGGTGATGAGGGTCACCGCGTCCACTTGCGCTCGCAGGGAGGTGAGTACGTCCTGCAGCTTGCTCTGCTCCAGGGGGGCCACCGACATCTCGCCAAGGCTGTCAAAGAGACACGCATCATTGCTTTTGGCCACGGCATCGCATAGCTTCATCAGAAATAACAAGCCCTGCTATTCCTTCAGATACAATCTACCCCCATCTGCACATTACAAAGAGACACATTGTACCAGAGAGCATGTTTCAAGCCGACACACACACAATACCAGTATTTTCATGCTGGGTATGGAATGGATGGATCCACTTAAGAGGGAAACACCCCACTGCTCACAACCCCGGAGCCCTCATAAAAACTTTTTTTTCAAAGTGTTCTCTCTCACTTTCCCTTTTCATGTTCAATCACACAGAGAAGGCTTTTATCATGCAGTTTCCTACCTGACAGAACAGCTGGGAGAGGCTGACGTCTGCCCATTAGCTCTTGGCACTTGGTAGTGGTTCTCATCCAGTGCTGCCCCCTGCAGGCCGCCTTCATTCCTGCTTACCCTGGTGGTCACCAGTGTGTTCTGCGGGGCCTCGGAAGACGAGTCCGGGGACTTGCGTGGCCGCACTTTGAGCTCTGTCTTGAAGGTGACGTTGCTGGATGCTACGCTAGATGAGGATGATGAAGAGGAGGAGGAAGCAGAGAAATCCTCGGTGCAAAGCTTGTCAAGCTCAGGCATGCTCAGGGCACGCAGCTCCCTCAATCTAGAGCGGGTCAGACCGGCTTGGCCCCGGGAGTTTCGCTGTCTGAGCACTGGGGGCGCTAAAGAACAACGGTCCAGTTTTGGTTCCTCCAGAACTGGGTCCACACTGCAGCCAGAGGCCCGGGAATCTAAAGTTGCGACTTTGCGAAACTGAGGTGACGGGGGTGGCGAGACGGGGTCGTCTGTGTATGAACTGAGACTTCGTCTCAGCGAGCGGGAGCCGTCTGTCGTACCATTGCCATTGCATGAGTCCACACAACCTGACAGAGTTCGATTAAGTTGGGGCTTAGCGGCGTAGTATGGGACGTCGATACAGCGGACTACAGCCTTGTCAAAACCAACCAGGTTCTCAAAGGACTTGATCCTCTGGCGCACAGAAAAGGGATTAGGGTCTGCCAAGCCTCTGATGTCAGTGGAGTAGCTCCTGCGCTCCATTGCTTTCAGGTACAGTTTGGACCGACTTGACCTCAGATGGTCGCCAGCATCCAGAATACTGGACATTCTGAGGCTGTGATCCACTGAACCATTGCTGAAGGTGCTAGGGCTTTTATCAACAGTTTCTGTAATGCTAACACCTGTATATGTCTGTGATGAGTTACACTTAGGGCTTGGCGTGCTTGACGGATTTGACTGAGTGTCGCATTTTAACTGACTTAAGTCTGCTGCCCCACTAGTCGACTTGCTTTCTGGGACTGGACTGGTGCTGGATGGGTTCACAGTTTGTTTCCGTGGGAGGAGGGGTGTGGAGGATGCCGTGGGGGAGGACGATGAGAGCCTTACCTCAATAAAAGTCCTTTGAGTTGTCGTCAGTTCTGACTTGTCTTTGTCGTTCTGTTTTGATGGTTCCTGAGATAACTGTGCCACCTGTTGGACAGAACTAGTCTCTTTTGCACTACTTGCTACGTTTGCCTGTGTCGACGAAGTGGTTCCCGTTGCGCTACACATGGTCTTCTCCTGAGTTCTTTCACACAGTCTACCCGTGGAAGAAGCGCAACTTTTCTCTGACATTCTGGTTATTCTTGGGCTTCCGACAGATACAACCCTTTTAGCCTGGACTTTGGGGGACTGGATGGGGGAAACAATGCTTTTTCTCTGCACTGGACTTTCAGCACGTGCAGGTTTGGTGAGGGACTGTTCACTGTTTTGGGCTCTGCTTTTACTCTTTATGGTCAAGCCTTTCAGTTTGGGGGGGTTGCTGCTGCTTTGTGACTTTTGAGTTTTATTATCTTGAGGCTTTAACTTACAGTTGGACTGAGGATGTTCCTTGAGACTAGGACTTCTTGGTGAGTGAGCAGAGGAGTTGTTCTGTGTAAGAGTCATCCTCGACTCATTCAGACTTGCCTGACCTTTCTCTTTCTCTCTCTCTTTGTCTTTTGCTGTCAGTGCCGATACTTTTCCACCCAATTTGGCATCAATGCAGCTGGGAACCTTCGACCCAGCTGCGTTGGGAGCAGGCACCAGTGAGGCGCCACGGACTCGCTCCGAACTCTGCGGTGTGTTTGCCAGCAACCTCGCTGTCCTCTGCTGACTCCGTGGCGTGACACGGTTCTGAGTGACAGGGCTACTTGTGATGGCCAGTGGGCACGACGGGTCCGTTTTGACAGGTGCCAAAACCTTTTCATTAGCCTCTGTTGTGCCGTTGACAGCATCGCCGACAGACGTGGGCACAGTCATCCCAGCAGTGGTGCATACAGAGTCTACTTCGGCCAAAATGTCCAGGTTTTTGCCATTAACTTTTACACTGCCTGAGGTTTGGGTGGGCTGGGTATTTGTGGATACAAGAGGGCTTGGAGCAACCTGTTCATACTTAGCTTTCTGGAGCAAATCAGTGGCCTGTGAAAGCACCACATCTTTTAAGGAGTCATCCTGAGGAGGGGGTGGGGGAGCGTATTGTGGAGGAGAAAGAGGCCTGTTGTCATTTGACTGCTTATGCTCAACACCTGTGGGAGCACTGTAACAGATCTCCACCTCTTCTTCCTCCTCATCAGTGTCTTGAAAGGGGACACCACCACCATCACCACCACCACCACCTGTGTTGAGGTTTGTGGCCGTCCTGTTTTCCTGAACAGTCCTGTCAGTGGTCGAGTCGCTCTCTGAGTCGCTGTCCTCCACAGAGCCATACATGCGCTTGGGCTGTAGCTCAGTCCCACACTCAAGCTGTCCTGTGTTAGTCTCCGGCAAAGCTGCCTCCTTCTCAGTCAGGTTGCTGAAGTTTCGTGAGTAACTCTGCAAAAAAGTCTTCCCTGCCGGCAATAGGCCACCATTGATTCCTGAGTCAAGTGTGGAGAACTCCAGAAGGCTGGGCCGGGCTGGGGCCTGAGCTGGACTCTCAGAACCTTTCTCCTCACCCTCCTCCTGCTGACAGGTTGCTCTGTCTGTGGGGCTGGTTGTGGTTTCCACACTTCCTGCCTGATGGGCCTCTGTGGAGTCGGCATGCTGCTCCTGCTTGGAGATCTCTGTGATGAAGTCGTCGATGTCTGTGATGGGCACCTCGCTGCTGTGGTTGGTTAGGGGCTCCTCAGAATTTGGTTTGGAGTTGGTGTGCTCTGCAGTTGGGATGCTCTTGTCTTCTAGGCAGCCATTCTCCTCCAAACCATTTCTCCAGGAATCAGTTCTGGAAGTTCCATCACAGCTTGATGACATCATCAGGCAGGAAAGTCGATCTACAGCTGTTGAAATGGAGACTTGCATGAAAATCTGAATACACAGGAAATTTGTTAACATTTCTCACGTGTCTTGCAATGTAATAAAACGGCAGGCTAAGTTATAGAAATAGTATAACACAATTTTAATGGATGTCCAGTAATGCAAGCTGTTACTTTAATGCAGGACTACACTCAAAAGTAAGAGAAGGTCAGTGTTAAAACCAGACTGTTTTAAATGTTAACATCAATCTTTAATCCATCTGCTACGTAAATGGACCTTCCTTTCACAATACCTTTTCATCCAAACAGGGCTGGGTTTATTATTGTCTCAACAACAAATACTAACAATACAACTGTCCTCTACAATCCAGAGTCGTCCTGCTTAGACCATTAAACTGTGTCTAGTGTAATTCATCTCCAATGTGAATATCAGGTGACTGGGAAAATTGCTGCAGATTTCCATAAATGCCATGAGGTCTTGAAGAGATCAGCTTGAAGTCAATGCAAAATATATTTTCCAGTTTAAACATAATCTCAGCCTATTATCCATGGTGTATAATATTATTTCATAGATGGTCTTTGGAATATGAATGAAGATCTCACATTTCATAGTGTTGGTAGGCACACTGACTACCGAGTCCCACACATATTGAAGTATCATATGTGTGTGTGTTAAGACATGATGTACAATGTATGCATAGCATGCATACATACTTAGGCTATGCATGAAACTCTTAAGACAGACAAACATGCATGGACAAACAGGTATAGGCAGCACTACCAGGCTTCTGTCTAGGCTTAAATCTACTAGAATTATTGCTGTGAGTAGTTCTTTCAGTAATTGCACCAGACATGACATGACTAATGGCAGCAAGCTTGTGGTGGGCGTAGTAGTAACTCTCTCCTCATATCAATCACTGCCTTGCAATGATCCTTGTGTCAACTTTCTTATTCATCCATGCAAACAGAGAGCATAATATTTACCACCACTGCAAATTACGCATAGCATGGAATCCAGTTTGAATTTTATGTTTCAAGAAGGTCCTTTGGGACACAACTGTCAACAATAAGTGGATTTACAGTCTTGAGTGGTTAATAGAGTCGATGATTACTAGAATTATTCAGTATTGCTGTAATAACCTTAGAATATTTATCTAAAATAGGCATTCCTGTGGACCTGAATGTCAAAATACTCAGGTGAAGAAATTCAAAATTCACAATGACTGCTTCTCCTGCCAGACTACTTATCCATGTTCAGTGGTCTGTGCTAAGATCCTACTCACAGCAACAAAAAGTCAAGCTTGGCTGGAAAAAAAGGAGGGAAAAAAAGAAAGAGAAGCTAGTGCGCAGTGGGAACTGTCGACCTACTCCTACAAATCTACTGTCTAAGGTAATAAGTGAATCAATAGTCACCATGGATACAAAGCCCGCTGCTTGCAGTTCCCTTTGTGGTGGTGAAGGGTACTGCCAGTAAGAGAGAGGCTGTTGTGCTCCTACATCTTAAGGCAGCGTGAGGAAAGACAGACTGGTCTCTTAATTGCAGTCCGGGTGTTTGGTCACAGTACACAGTGGTGAGAAGGACATGAATAACCAACCAAACGAACAAAAAAAAAGACCTCCAGAAGTTTTGGAGTGGGGCTAGAATGTTAGGTTTTGTAAAGGGGGACCATTAATTTTGTTTTAGTGATGATTGCTTTAGAGGGGATATTTGTGACACATAGTTGGGGCAAGGGGCTACTTGTAAGGAAGACCGAAGAAGCAATGCAGTCTGCTGGGTGGGGGTGAGGCAGGAGATCTTTCTGCTCGGAAGCCTCTAGAAGCTGGTCTCTAAAGGTGGAGATTTCACAGGTGAACTTTTGAGGTGAAGATTCTGGACATTAGCGAAGCTAACTGGACCTCTGATGCAAATGACATGTGTCCTAAGACATGTTTTTTACATTTCCACCCAACAGGGTCAACAGGATGCAACAAAGTAAGGGGAAAATCCATCAGTATGGTCTATATCTATAACTGCAAAAGGACACATCATCATATAACCATCAAAGCCACAGTGGTCCTTATCAGAGCTGTGGGTAAGACTCACCTGAAACGGGTTTCTGAATCTCTAAGCTCAGTGTTACGGGAAGGTTGTGCATCAGATCGCAGATCTCCTGATAGGATGAGGCGCAGACCAGCGTGTCCCCGATTGCCACGATCTCATCGCCCACACTCATCTTCCCCATGGACTCCTAGCAGAACACAGACAAGAGAGAGATCAAATGACTGCCTGGAAAAACCACTGAGGGTGAAGCAATGTCTTTGACAAACACACACACACACACACACACACACACATTCATGGAGGTACACTTAAACACAGACACAAACACACACACAAATACTGCATGCCATTTAATGCTGCTTTCGCTATTTTTCTTTTTAACAAAACTGGGTAGTTGTAAATCTAATATGTTTTTATTGCTTTTTACTAGTGTGCAAAGGTTTCTCAATTTGTGGACATCCAAATCCTTCCAAGTGCACAGAGGCAACATTCTAGAGGACACATTGGGATTTACTATTCTTAGGTTAATGTGTTTTGCACCCATCAGCGTGAGTCAGTGGTAGTTAGTGTTGGAGACCTTGTCTGTGTTTGTCCAGAGAACTAAAATATGTGCAACTCTTCATCTGTGTGTTTATGTTTGTGTGTGTGTGTGTTTATGTGTTTATGTTTGTGTGTGTGTGTGTCTGTGTCTGTGTGTGTTTTAATGCTGGACACAAGGTTTTTGAGTTTAAGAATGAGGGGAGGGTAATCTTCTCCATTTTGGAGCCGTTTGTAAAGGAATAACTCACACTCTTAGTGTATACATGGGGTGACAGGACAGACCAACAAGTAAACACAGAAAAGAAAACAAAAAGATAGACAGACAGACAGATAAGATAGTCAGACGGACGGGTGGTCAGAAGGACAGAGAGACGTATAAGTATGCGTACCCTCTCCGCAGCGCCACCCGGCCTCAGGCCAGTGATGATGACTTTGAGAGGGGATGACTTGATCTCCAGGTCGAGGCCGAATGACTCGCTCTCGCTCCTGCTCAGGACCACTGTCTCAATGGTGCAGATTCCCGCCAGCTCGCTGGGTTCGCCCCGCCGGCAGTGGTGGGAGCTGCGGCATGCAGAGCGAGTCAGGGTGCCCGTAGGTGTATGGCTTGGCACTGCTGACGCTGGTGCAGGGGCGGCTGGCTCATCGCCCTTGGTGCGTGGCAAGGGGTTGGGGCACTCGATGCTCATCATGCTCTTGACACGTGTGACAGCTTTGTGCTCCAGCTTGGGCGAGCGCTTGGGTTCAGGGGGTCCGTCACGGTAAGACTCCTTTTTCACACCGAGGTTGCTGGCTCCCCCTCCTCCTCCTCCTCCTCCTCCTCCTCCTCCCCCTCCTCTGTCGTGGTCAAAACAACGTATGGGCATGAAGGGTGACTCAGCTCCAGGCGGGAGAGCACCTCCATCTTCTGACTCCAAGGAGCTGTTTCCCACCGTACTATTTCCTCCATACTGGCTATCCTCGTCCACCTCCACCGAGGACATTGCCACCACAATGCCCGAGTCGTCTTCCTGAAGCCGGGCCTGGAAGTCCGTGCTGCTCCCAGATGCCACCGACCCTGCTGCTGCTGGCAACTCCCTGTGCGCTGGCCTACGGCAGAGGGGGAGTCCCGTTGGCGTGGCGGCATCCTCGGAGTCGTGCTCGTCATCGCTGGCCTCGTCCTCGTAGCAGATGACGCGGCGCTGCCGAAGCAGAGGGCTGCGGACAGAGCTGGGGCTGCTGCCCACGCTGGCCTGCCTCGCCACTGGGCCACACACTTTACCAGTCGTCTCGGCATACATGCCCTCCACTCCCGCACAAACGCTGGCCTTATACCCTACAGGAGAGGAGAAAGGAAGGAACACACAGTGAGGTTATTCTTCTGTATCTGACTATCATTTTCATGACTTGTAACTATAAATAAAAAAAAAGTCTCGAATTTATGATTCATAATCACAGAGGAAGTCCAGACAACCAAGACAGGGTTTACTATGTGCCAGCAATGAAATCGTAGGCTATGATTTTTATGTGTTTTCTAAACAGTGCAGGGGACAGTGTTGTACTACTGTAAATGCTTGTTCTAAATGTGTTTCGCGCGTGTATTTGTTACAATTCATTGGAAAGAAAATAATGCAAACATTTCAGATTATCCTAAATAATAACTTGATGGTAGAAGGCTTTTGACTGATTTGTTTCATTAAAAGTCTTATGGAACACCAATGACATTATAGTAGAATATACTTTTGTGTAAGGGCCATGATTCGGAAAGATCTACATTCATATTTTCATGCTTTTCACCCAAAGGTATTTATTTGTTTGTTTACTTGTTTGTCCCTTACCTAGGGGCTGCACCCCTGACTCTTCCAGTGAGGTGCTGCAGCTGCGGTGGTGGTTGTGGAGCATGTCGTCATCGCTAGAGCCCATCGCCATGGTTTCGGAGAGCGAGGACTGGCTGGGAATATCGTGGGAGAAATACTGCGACAGCTCGGCCTCCGAACTCAAAGACCCTTGCTGCATGCGGCGTAGCGTAAACAAACAAGAGAAATATTATCAAACCCACGGTGCTGAGCCTCGAGGGGGGAGTTTGTGACAAAATGGCTGCCAGCAAGGTGAGCCAATAGGGGCAGAGCACAGGGGAGCTGTTTGATTGGTGGGGAGAGGAAGTGTTTGGACTCAGTCACAGCGGCTGCCTCAACCTTCCTCTGACCCTCAATCAATTACCGGTGTGGGAGTGTGGGCAAGGACTCAGGGGTAGTTTGTATTAATTAAGCACTCTGGTCGAGCGCCTCTCAAATATAGACAAAAGGAGGTGTGTTGAGGGTCATAAGTGTTTGTGTGTGTATTTATGTCAGTAAGTGTGAAAGTGGAGCATCTCCTCAATAGAGATTGATGGCAAAAGAAATAGCATGTGAATGTGTGTGTTTTGTGTGTATGTGTATGAATTTTTATGTGTATGTGCATGAAAATGTGAATGTGTGCATATCCCTCCAAGTATATGTGTGTGTGTGTGTGTGTGTGTAGTGTAGTCCTTTGTGTGGTGTGTGTGTGTGTGTGTGTGTGTGTGTGTGTGTGTGTGTGTGTGTGTGTGTATGTGTACTGTATGTGTGGGTGTGTGTGTGTGTATGTGTGTGTATTTACCCTGCTAGCTGGCTCCAAGAATCTCTTCATAGTCCAGCTGAGGGCAGCATTGCCCTCTGCCTGCCTGGCCTTGACAGTCGGTGAGGGGCTCTTTGATGGGAGACCTGGGTGCAGACCCACACACACACACCCACACACACACATACACACACACACAAACACACACACACACACACACACACACACACACACACACACACACATAAAATCATTGCCAAAGTGAACACACAAATCACACTCTATACACACACACACACACACTAACTAAGGGTTTATGAGGCCTGCAAATCCATGTCCTCATAATAATGTAAAAGAAAAAAAATAGCAACATGCTGATCAGACATTCAACTAATTAATGTACTATCATATTAATATATCTGTACAATTATATTATATTTGTATTTTTTTGGATGGAGACCAGACTGGGCACAGCCATGTTGTGGAAGTGGCCTAGAGACCCTGTACCTACCGAGTGTGTGTGATGAGTGGCTGTCCTTGCTCAGGCTGTCTCTGTGTGTGGAGCGGGCAATGACATCATCCATCTCCTGCTCGGATACCTGGAAAAACCAACACAAGCATGAGACTCTGGGAGTTCAATGACCCTTCTCTGAGTAGCACAAAAGCAATGCTTCACATTTACCATCCAACTCAAGCAACTCAACACCCTGGCAGCAGAGCGAGAGTCCACATCAGATTTGACCTCCCGGCTTTCTGCTGGTTCTGTGAGTACACGGCCACCAGGTGGCATTAAGTGGCCGAGGTAACAACGCGTGGTCCCGTGCCACCCTGCGGCCATAGCACCGGAGCACATGTGGATCCCTTGCGAGAGTCTGCTGTTCAGCTTGCTTTGGACAAATATTACTTGGATACTTTTATTCAAGACAACGTTGGACCTTTGTGCAGTCCCAGCTAAGCTAGTATTATACTTTTCCAAGAGGTGCTAAGAGTGAATGTTTAGTAAAATACTGAGGGCTGTTGTATTTGCAACTCGGTATGAAACAATGCTGACATGTTTGTTCTCCTCTGCGGAAGAGAGATGTTACACATACATTCACTTTCTGAAGTTTCTTTTTTTACATTGTTTATGTAAAAGATTCGACCTGTGATGCACTGTAAGTTTACTGTACACTATGGAGCTCACTCTAATAAATCAAGACTTCTCTGACTTATGGCTGTTATAACCACCATCACCTCACTGGCATCACCCAACCAGAATGAGTGTTTGTTTAGGCATGTGGTGTTTTGCTTTAAGATGTGTGTCATGGCGCTAAGCCACCTGATGAGTCTGCAGGCCAGAGCCCAACTCCCCAGAACACAAGCACAGAACTTTCCAGAATGATCTGGTTAGGGAGGGGATGCTACAGAGGTGATTGAATCTGCCAGAGAGGGTGCAGTAAGTCACCAGTGGGGGAGATTTACAGGCAGGTACATGACAAATTTGCTCCAAGCGGTAACGAGGTGAGGAATCAGGTGCTGTGTTTAATTTAGAGCGACTCAAAGGGCCTCTCTGTCTGCCTTCAGGGAGTTTTTTTTCATGCATATTATATATGAAAAAAAAAATTAATGCTTCACTTCCTGTCTTGGAATCGCCAAAGGACAGGCATCTCAAAGAAAAACATTCCAAGACACCCACTCAAAATGAAACACACAAGTTCCAGCCTAAAGTAAAACACCACACTGAGACCAATGTAAATTTATGGAGTCGATAATTCAAAGCTATTAGCACAACAAGGCTAAAAATGTACAGCTCGCTCTTTCTCTCTCCCACTCTCTCCCACTTCCTGACAAGAGCTGACAGGCGAAACCCTCAAATGATAGCTCTGCGACTCCCCCTTGCTTTCTTCTACTGGCATGCTCACTAGGCGGCCCAGGTGCTGGACAGCCCATAGCCACAGACCACCTTCGCTTTATGTAATGCTAACATGACAAGAGCATTCATCTCAGGCCAGAGGATTCAGCACATTCTCCTAAACCCAGCCTCCAGCACCCCCCCCCTCGCCCCCAATACACACACACACACACACACACACACACACATACACGCACACACACACACACACCACCAGCCCTCCCCCAAAACGCACACTCCGTGCCTGTCCTGTGATTACTTAGACTGAGGAGAAGCCAAGGCCTGCACGCAAACAGAGGTAGAATATGTCCACTTTTTTTGCTAGCGGGCCTTAATGATTCATGCTAGGGGCTAATTAGCAGGTTAGCAGGTGGAGTGTGGGTTTGATGGGGGTTCTGTCCATCTGGCGGAGGGTGTCTGAATGAACGAGAGCCAAGCCAAAAAGGTGGCAGGCACACGAGGCCCGAGAGAGTGACACTATGAGACCTCGATTGAAGTCAGTGAGACTTTTTGGGGCAATTTGTTTGAGAGCTACTGTGAATGTGACTGAATGCATATTAGGATACCTCTGTGGCTTAAATGTTTTAGAACTTCAGTCTGGTCTGAGTATGTGTGTAAGGCAGCCTTAAGTTCTTGAATGCTTGTGTGTGTGTGTGTGTGTGTGTGTGTGTGTGTGTGTGTG
>JAVQKI010333256.1:0-13814 GCA_036025975.1 Nematalosa erebi
GTTTCTCTACTGTTGTTTGTTAATGTGTGTGTTACATTAGATATCTACAAATGAAACATTTCTCAACATTTCCCATACATGCTTTGGTGGTTATGTACACCAAACAAGTAGGCCTGATGTTTTCTAATGAAAAGAAAATCCCATTTGACTGTAAATCCACTATACAAAACCCACCAAGATTGAATTTCTCCACCAATGTAGCAGTTTATGGAGATATTACTGCCGTGTAATGGGCCCATTTCTGTCCCCCTTTGATTTGGGCCTTTGAAAAACATGCTGCCCGTGTGATGCTAACTGTGTGAACTTGAGCTCCCCTCCAGGCTCTGGCTGGTCTGTCTGGGCCCTGGGTAAGAAGGAGGAAATGGCCGGGACATCTTCCAGCTGAGCTGGGGGAATGGTGTCCAAGGCAAGCTCAGCAG
Source organism: Nematalosa erebi (assembly GCA_036025975.1). Classification (NCBI taxonomy): domain Eukaryota; kingdom Metazoa; phylum Chordata; class Actinopteri; order Clupeiformes; family Clupeidae; genus Nematalosa; species Nematalosa erebi. Next base: position 420 of record JAVQKI010333256.1, read on the forward strand.
CACTACCTCTATGGCTCTGGAGCTGTTATTAGCCCACAGACAAGAGAGAAAAGAGAGTCTGGTCACAGTCAGAGTCCACCCAGATGGTGGCCATGTTGGGTCTGGATGAAGGGGCAGACATGGAGCGGGTTTGGGCCAAGGCCTCTGTAGAGCCAGATCTTATCTGGATGCAAGTCTCGTTATTCCCACGGTCATGGAAATCTTGGAAAAGTCATGGAGTAGTCTTGAAAATTACTAAATTCAGTGATAGGTTTGGAAACATTGTGAAGTTTGAGTTTGTTGTCATGTAGCACTAATGACTGTATATAATATTGTAACAAAGTATTTAATTGTGCCACTCTCTGCAGTGTGATGTAGCCTAAATTTGACATAACACAGCTAGCTTATAAGAAAAGGAATGGGAAAGGCTGTTTAATTTTCATTTGGTAATTAGGCTGAATCTGCAAAGGACCATTTTTGTGAACTTTTACACTGGGAAAGGGCATGAAAATGTCTCTAAGTGTCCTTGAAAAGTCATGGAAAAGTTTTTAAAAGATGTCAATGGATATTAGTGGGAACCTTGAGGTCTGCTTGTACATGATATAATGCCCAACACTCTTTTCCTCCTGGTGACTTGATGCTTTATGAATAGATATGTGCTGGGCTACATGTCAAATATGCCTGCCCCAAGGCTCTTACAAATTAGCATTTCCTGCTGCAACAGAGCTGTGGTTTCTCCCCTCTATGGGAACTTTCAGGTGCTTGTATAGTAAGGAACTAATTAACTAACTAGATGACTTATGAGCTCTGAAATCAATCAGATTTTCATGAAAAAAAAAAAAATCCAGTAGCCACCAGACAGGAATCCTGTATTAAGGTCTTTCTAAATGAAGTTTTGTGGATTAGCGCTCTTGGTAAAATGTCAGATTATGAGCTTGTAATTGTGTTGTGCCTTGAACACTGGCCAAGTCATTTTTTTTACTCGTGCCGCACATGGTTATGCAACAGGACACCATTATTCACAGCAAAATCATGTAAACTGATTTAATTACTCTGCCTCGGCTTAATGTCTGCTTTTATTTCTCGGGCACTTTATCTCACTGGCTGTTCTGTTTCCAGTTGTGTAACTCGAGCCTGTTTTCAAGGATGTTTTCTTTGGTGATCAGCTGAGGCATTTTCAGTTACATTGCGTTCCGCACCTCAGCCTTCTCCCTGAGTCCTAAAACCCCAAATAACCAGGTTGGGGTGGGGATTATTCGCCCATGTTTTGCCTTTGGTTCTCTCTGGCAGATACCCGATCTGATTTATTACACCAGTCCTGCAGTGCGAGGCTGAATCCATAAGACCAGCTGTCACAGCATGCTACTGCCCTAATAGCACAGCTCTGGTTGGGGCGGGGGGGTGTATGTCGTTTGACACCCAACAATGGAGATTGGGGGTGAAGCTAATCCCCCCACCCTCCTATTACATGTTCTCTCTGTTTGCCTAATGACCTGTTGCACTTTTATATTTAGCGACCTTGTTATGACTACCAGAATTCCTGACGATAAACACGGAACCGTTGTGAGTTCGTCGGAGTGGAGTTTATGTCTGTGGAGAGGGCTGTTATTATCCCATAATTTGTGTGGAAGATCTGAGGATGGCGAGCTAACTCACTCCCATGTAATTACTGTTGGCGCAGAGATACACAACGAAACGACGGGGATTCAAGCATTGGCCCGCTGTATTTTTAGCCAAGGCATGTTACATGTGGAGGACTTCCATCCATGCATGACACAGGCAAAGCTAAAAGATGGCTTAGGCCTGTGTACATCCCTCTTTATTTTCCCCCTTGACATCACTTCCAGGTGTACATCAACATAGAAGCGGTAATGAGATGTCGGAAGAACCACTGTAGGCGAACAGTGTTTACAGACAGGCTTAATATATAGAGGAAGTGGTTTGGCTTTAAGATGACATCATCTGACTCCAGTCTGCCGTGTGTGTGTCTTCAAAGAATCTTTCATTGTCATACTTTCATTGAATGACTTTTTATTACAGTCATGTCACTCTTTGTGAACATGCCTGATTTGTTATCAATACAAGCCATAAAACATGGTAGAGGCTATAATGTGGAGCAGACTTTTATGGAGAACAGTAAGGAACACCACAAATGCTGGTTTGTCAGAAGTCACTTCAGTTGCTTGGTCGTGCATCTTCTTTGGCGAGAATATTGGACCACCACTAAGCAGGAATCCAGTAATGCTTTGACAGTTCTTCTCACACAACCTCTCTTGATCCCATCTTGCACACACACACATGCGCATGTGTGTATGCACGCACACATGCACACACACACACACTTTCAAGGCCAGGCCACATTTTCTTGCCAAGGAGATAGTCCCGTAATTGGTGAATTGATGCATTTCTTTGTATTGGATGTCTCGTTCCAAAGTCCAGGGTGGAACCAACACAGTTTGCTTGAATTGGTTTGACTTTGCTGTCACCCCTGTGAATTTAAACAAGAAAAGGCTCAAGAACATATTTATATAATTTAGTTTGTCATTAATCATATTGTATCATTGTGTATGCACAAAGGGCGTTGACTTTTGCCCCAGTAACTATTTTCCCACCACAATTTGATTTGCTCAAGCTATTCCAAATTACCACACTGTGCAATGCGTAATTTAAAGCAATTGCTGTATGACGAGTTTGAATCCAATTCAAGCGCATGGACTATTACATCTAGGTATTTTGCGATTTAACAAACATTGTTGCTTGAGATTGCAGCTGTGCCTGCCAGGTGACTCATAGTTCAGTCCACAGCTATGCTCTTTAAAATTCAAATGGCAAATCAGTTTCCTAGTAAAGACTAGTCGGTACATTGGCTTTTTAAAGGCTGCTCTATATTTCTGATATAATTCACATGATATTGTCAAAGTAATTAGTCATGAAAATTTGTTACAAAAAATCCAGCAATACTAAGACCAACAAACCACCCCACAGTAAATACTGACTGAACAATACTGACTTTTACAATGTAGGGATGAAACAAAAAAACGTCCCATGATTTAGTTCTGAATACATTGGAATAAGCTGTGCATTACCGGGTTAGCTTTTTTGCTACTAAGACATAAATGTAGTGTCATTCAATCTATGCCAGTGTCTTCAAATGAATACCAAAGCATGCAAAGGTATCTAAGCATCCCATGCATCAACTACAGTAGGCATCAGGAAATGACTGCACTTCTGTTGTTTTATGACTCCTTCATGGGATATGTAGTGTGTAATTCAAACACACAGCCACATGGTATGGTACACTGACACTGGAACAAGTATATGTATGAGCAGAGAGCCTTTTGTTTATATTTTTTGTGGACCATGAACACAATCCAAGTGTTGGTGGGACTTGAGTGGTTCTCACCCTCCTGGTGCCGTTGAAGTGCCACCAAATTTCAAGTTCTTGTTTGCCCACAAATACCCCTAAAGGGGTTAGGTTATGGTAGGCTTGGCTTCTGCTGCGTTTGTTTTCAGTCCCTCTGCTTGAGTGGAGAGTGGGGTAAAGAGGGGCAGTGTTTTTTCTGTGTCGCTACAGTTCCCAAGACTTTTCTTCCCAGGCTATCCAGGTCACCACGCCACTGGCCAGCCTGGCCGCCTTCTGGCACCACCAGGCGCTTCTCTTCATGCCTGTCACCTCATTTTAAGCATATCTGCAGATGCCCTGGAGGTCCTAAGTGTTTTTACAGTTTCTCTCTTTTTTTTTTTACGCTGTTGAGGTTCCTTTTAGATGGTCTTAGTGCTCAGAAGCACATTCTGAATTTTAAATCAGGCTCAGAAATCTCAGTGCCCCCCTGTGAGCTCATTCCGCAGCCATGACTCAACGAAACCGTCTGCCAGTGGCGTCCAAAACCTAACAAACTAACTTAACGCTCTAATGCTGGAGTTAAAGGCATAAAATGGCCACCGTTAAATATATATTCGTGTGCCTGAGTGGGAGGCTCTGGGGAGCTCCCGCTGTTCGTATATTTTTCAGCTGCCCACTGGTCCGCACCGTGCCGAGAAACTGAAGCCGTTTTATTTCATGGCGTTTTCTTTTATGGCTCTGGCAAGCGGTCCCGTATGAATGACCCTCCAGAGGGGGGCCTTGGGAGTGTTAACAAGCTTCGACATTTTCGGACGCCCCCACCACCTCTACTACAGTACCATGTTGCTCCGGCCCTCAATACATCTCCTACCCCCTGCTTCCATGTCTCCCTAAAGCCCAGCTGCCCAGGGGTTACCTGCAGCACTCTTCTCACTTCTCCCCTTCTCGACTTTACCCCTCTCTCTCTCTCTTTCTCTTGCGTTATGTGCTGTTCTATCTCTCATTTTAACGAGCTCGGCCACAGCGGAGCAGAGCGTGGGCCCAACTTGGCTAGGCTGTTGCCAGGAGAGGAGCCTGCTGAAAGGGGAGAATCCTCCTGTGAAAGGACGCGATTCAGTGGCGCGATGGGGCGCAGGGTGAAGACGGGGGGGTGGGGGGGTGTGAGGTGGGGGCAGGCGGCACAGTGGGGCAAGGAGGGCGGCCGCGAGAACGCGCACGCATACACCCGAATCGCAGGCTGGCCGAGCCAAAATAATCAGATCAGCCACTCCAGGGGCCCCCAGGCTCCACACTGGAGCCTTTGTTACCCCAACCCCCCACCCCCCCCCAGTTCCCCTTCCACCTCCTTCAGACCTTGCACAGGCTCCTCAGCGCAGGGTACCCCCAAGGCCCTGGAGGGAAGTGGAGGAGAGAGAGTGCGGGTTAGGGTGGTGGAGATGAAGGTTGTGGGTGGGTGTAGTGTGTTAAGCGTAGGTTTGGGGGACAGGGTGCAAGTTGTGGATTGCATGGGACATCCCGTGAACACCAGCTCTCTTCTCACACAGGTGAGATGCATTAATATGTCTGCAAATGTTGACCCGCCTAATGGAAAGTACACACCGTGCTGCATAAAGTTATCGTTTTTTCGTTCCATGATTTTTGCAGGCTTCAGCGGCTAGCGTGCGACTAGTGGCTAGAGGCCCCACTCCGTTCGGGCGCGTGTCATTTTTATTGACACACAATGTAATATATCCAAAGAAAACAAGCGCCGGGGAGTGGTTGTGTAAAGTACCCAAAGTGGCCGGAAGATCTAAGCCCAACATATAAATTGAGTGACAGGCTGACGGGCTTGGCACAGCACAGACAGAGACCCAACAACTTGCAAACAATTAACATCTTTGTCTTCATTTGTCTGTCGGTGTGTGAGTGCTAATCACCCGAGTCGTCTGCCAAATCGTGATATGGTCCATTCGTCTTTCCCCACCATCTTTTCGCTCAAGGCACTTTTTTTTTCTCCTTCTTGTTTCCAAGGTCAGCTTTCATATGCCTCTCAATGCCCCAAGCATTTTCCAGGAATGGGATGTTGTTGCATGTTTGGAGAGCCTGTGCATTCGTTAAAAAAAGGCTGTAAATCACATATGATTTCACCCAAGTGCCTCTCTCTCTCACTCTCTCTCTTGCACTTGCACAGTCAAGAAATGATCTTGGAAGTTTTTCCCTGACGTAAAAGCACTCAAGGAAGAGGGAAGGGAGTGTGTACACGTTGTAAAACAAATCTCGTCTGTATTACCTAAACAATGGAATGATAATTTGACATGGGAACAGCCCACTCGGTGTTGTTCTTGGCCCTGTGAGGGGGGCCATAACTTGTCTGTCCTGGTCCTCAGTGCATGGATAAGACACATCCCAAAGCACACATCCTCTGGATAAGGCGTTGATAGTGGTAATTTAAGACAGCTCACCAGGAAGTCAGTGACACCCAGCAATAATACCCCTGGTCATTCGATTAGCTTTGCATGTTAACACTGATGAGCCGAAAATAATTGCTTCTCTCTGGCTAGTTGACGCATTACTCTAATTTAGAGGACTTTGGCGTAAAAAAAAGAAACGTGTCTTCCGAGAGGAGCTGTAGTGGAATAAGCGTTCCATAGCACATTACGAATCCATAGTACATTGGGGTCCTGGACACGGATTCAAATTCTAGTTCTACCTCCTTCTCTCGTTCTCACTCTTTTCTCGTCATCAGTCCTGTTGTCCTATATCAATATATATATATAGGCAAAATCAGCATGGCAGGATTTATTTGCAGTAAATACATTCGCGTTATGCTTGTGTGTGTGTGTGTGCGTGCATGTGTGCGTGTGTCTGTGTATTTGGAAGGTCACAACTTTACCATTCAGCGTGACTGGCCTCCCCTGTGGCAGGGCTGGGGAGCCGTTGAGGTTGTGTGGAAACTGGCCATCATAAAAGTCCAGTCCAACAGCAAACATGCCCAGCCTCCCTCACTCTCTCTCTCACACTCACACTCACACACTTACACTCACCCACACACACTCACACACACACACGCACACACACGCAGCTTGCCACACATGGGGACTTTCACGAGGGAAATGTTTATTTTTAATTAACTGAAAAGCTTACGTATGCGTCGCCAGAGCTGCAGCGAAAGCCCCTAGAGGTGGACTAAGTGTGTAAGCTAAACATGCCAGAGACACATTGGGGTTGCTGTCGTTTTTGCCATTCATGTTGTCTGTTAAACCGCCAAAAATCTCCCCCTGCCCCTCACTGCCTCCCCAGTTGCGTTATACATCCACCGAAGGGTCTGTGTGGTGAGAATTGGACGGGACATGGCCAGGGCAGTCATCATCATCATCACCACCATCACAGACGGCTCATTAATGTGCTAATGGCCAGGCCAGTGGCGAATTCCACCATAGGTCGGAACGCTGATGGGATGCAGTCTTAGCTATAGGGGGTTAACCTCAGCCCAGCCAGATGTGCAGTGCAGTATAGAGCAAAGAACCATTTCACAAACAGATGGACAGGCGGGTCTGCACTTCCTCACTCTTAACTGACTCTGGACCTGTAGTTCAAGGTAATGAAGCTGTTCATTTGTTTGGATTGTGAAGAGAAGACTGCGGATGTGAAATGCAAATGAAATAATTTTTTCTTTCATGGTACAGTATAGTGCTTGAGAGGATGTCTAGCTGGAAAGAATGGATTGTGGTTATAAGCAACAGATTCTTAAAGTGATGACCTGAAATGGCTAAATCACACTGTGGGGTAGTTAATGAGCACTCTAGTGTCATACAAGTATGCAATTAAGCAGTATACTTGTAATTACGTACTTCTGTCATGCAGCACTTGCACATCAATAAAAGTTACCACTAATGGCTTTATTACTGAGGAGTGATATCTGAGATTTAAAGGCAAAGATATTAATCCAGGGAAGGATTCAAGTTTTGTTGATGTTATTTTCCAGTACAACAGGCTTATCTTTGGTCCAATAAAATTATTTTCTTTTCCAGCATTAGAAATCAAAGTCGAATTCCATTGTGTTCTGGATGAAATCATTAATCAAAGCCATCTGAGAAATAAAATAACATAATACTGCTCCTCACGCTCGTACCTGTGGAGTGTGGTTAGTCTGGTCTGTCATGTGATTGCAGCATTCTCTGTGTGCAAGATTCCAAGGTTGTGTCAGTTCAAAACTCCCTAACTGTTCTTTCTCTTATTCTCTCCCTCCCTGTTTGTTTTCTCTTCTGTTTTTCCTCCAGCTGCAGACGTGACCCTATCTGAATCTGGGGAGATTGAGCCAGTGGCAGAAGCCCAAAGCGGGGGCCTACCTTCATCTGAAGGTACCAGTACCACAAGCCTCTACTCGCTCTCCTCTGCTTGGCATCATGTCTTCATTTACATACCGATATGCATGTCTTCTCTAACACACCCATCCCATAGAACTCCCAAAGGTCTGCTGGAATACCTGAGCATCAATGGGTGTGGGGGGGTGATGACTGTCAGAATCTGTCTATTTTTACTTCACCAATGTTGAATTATGGTTTTCCCATAAGCCCCAGCCTGTGCTGCCGTAGCAACCATTCAGAGTTCCTGGATGGAATCCTCTGAAAGGCTCTGGCACGATGTTAGGCTTGGCTCATCTTCGCCTCAGACATTGATGTGTGTGAGCCATTGTCAACAGTGCTTCAGGGTTCACACTTAGGATTACTGAGAAGTCAGGGGGCCTCTCATAAAGCAGATATATGGCAGATTTGGTGTCAAAAAAAAGAGGAAAAAAGAGGAAAACATGAAATCATAGTTGTGTTACAGGTGGTGGAGTGAAGCCAAGCCATAAAGCTAAGGTGCGCTGAGGATCCAAGTCTCCTTCAAAAGATGAAAAAAGCAAATACAGGGCTAGGTTTTCTGTGGGTGGAAGCTTGTTGAGAAAGGGGATGGGGTGGCGTGGGAGGAAAAATGAAAGAGAACACTCACAAGACTCTTAGTGAGGGTATACTCTCTTCACAACTTCTTACTTGCTGGGCACGTCCTCAAAAGGACAAGTGGCCAAACGGTGGCGTGGAGTTTCCTTTTTCCAAAAGCGGTGCTGAAATGCTGACACTCACGGTCAGTGGCACACAAGCCAACTGGAAACATCTGTTGAAAGGCATCGCTGTGAGTATTTCAGCATGCATTTCAGTTTGCACTTATGAGTAGTTACAAAAAAGTTGTGTGTTTTTTTTTATTATTATTATTATTATCTTTAATAGTAAACCATTCCGGGTCTCCTTGACTTCTTCATATCATGTCAAGAGAACAACTTTTTAGAATGGACCTTTGCTGTCATGGCTACCTTGGGACTGATGCCCAAAGTTCCATTTTCAAAACACTCCTAACCCTCAAGACTTCTTCCCAGCTTCCCCCCCACGCTTGACTGGGTCTCTGATTGCAAACCAAGGAAGCAATTATGCCTGAATAAAGCATTCATCCTGATAGGACTCTCAACTCCCCTGCATCCTCTTTCCTGCACAATTTAGTGCCCCGAGGGCAGAATGCAAAAGTGGTGCAATGTTACAGGCCTACAAAGTACAGAGTGAATGGAAATCCATGTAACGTAACAGTGGAGCCTTGACAGTATATGGGCCCGTTCAAACCAAAAACTAACAATAAAAATTATAGTTTTATGAATGTGGTTAGTTATTAGAGCAGCAACACACACATCACAGCACAACATCAAAAACATGAAGAGAAACATGAAGAATGCTCTAGACACTCCTTAACAATATCATTGTCCCAGCTGACCAACAATATAGTTACAGTTGTCTTTGTAGTTAAAGTTCTTAGTTGTATGCTGCAAAAGCTTCAAAACATGAAGCCGGCATATGGCATTTGAAATACTGTACAGCATTCTCCAGAGAGCATGACTGAGTGGCACCCAAACAGACCTGTTCCGGTCTGGTCTGGTTTGCTGGTATTAGTGGTCTAATAACATAATGATCATTTCAGAATGTTTTGCTCCACTGGTCAAACGTCAAGCCATATCGGAACTAGAGCTGGTCTGAAGATTGCAGATTGAGTTGTACAGCTTAAATGCTGTTCCAGAATCTTGGGGGGTGGGGGTTGCGGGGGCACTGTATGTTGCTTGCCTCGCATGCTTATGTGCGTACATAAATCAAGTCATGATTTCAGGAGAACCTACGACTCTCCTCATGCGGGTCTGGTTAATACTAGTGCCTGAAAATGGAATGCTGGGCCACAGAGATTTTGTTTGTGTTGGCCTTCAGGGCCCCGTGCGGGGAATAAAGTAAGCAAGTAAGCATTTTTCTGAAGCACTGCAATCTCTGCGTCTGTGCTTTTTTTAACCATTCGATTTAAAACAAACAGACGTGTTTAAAAAAGCAGAGCCAACATCCAGCTAGGATCCATTTGGGAGCAGCATGGAGTTAACTCGACGATTGAGATCTCGAACAGAGCATGCAGATTATGATCACAGAATGTGTAGAAGCATACGGCTTATGGTTGACTTAGCTGCATTATGCCAGAAACAATCCTGTCAGGTTTTGTTGTTATACGTGTGATAACAATGACTGTGTACATCATGTAGGTTTCTGCGTAAAATCACAGAGGCCCCAAATTCATTGCACAGTTGAAGTAAGGTTACTGGTTTGAAACCGGACTTAATACTCATCAAGTTAGATATCCTTTCCCGTTCCCAACGCATGGGAGCCAAGTCCAACACTCCCCACTTGCTCATTCGCTTCTCCTCTGTACTCCGACACACACTCATTTTTACAGCTGAGTGTTGCTTGGCCTGCCGTGAAGGGTGGCACAGGCTCAAAAGGAAGCCGGGTTTTGGGCTATTCGCAGTGAAATGAAGCAAACGCTTCCAGTGTTGAAATCCAATACGGCCGTCACAGCTCCGGCAGGTAACGCAGCAGTCCGCCTGGCCCATGACCAGTATTGATGATGATGGATAAGTGCTCCAAGGATTCGTAAATCAGGGTCTGTTTGGAGGAACTCATAGGCCAGAAGCGACTTGGGATGTATTTCGTTTCACTACCTCAAGCTTGATAGCAAGATGGGGAAAGCTCAAGGAGGGTGGTGGTGGATAGTGGTAGGGGATGGTGGGTGGTGGGAGAGTAGGATTTGGCCAGAGAAGTAAAATGCCGCTGTCAGGTTTTGGATTGCTGTCTTTTCAACCCTTTTTTGGGAATAGGTGGAATGCATTTTTATTATCGCATTGCAGACCCCATTAATAAGATGTCATGCATCCAACATAGTGCTGCTAGGAGTAACTAGCATTTGTACACAGACAAGCGCATTGGTATGTAAGAATAGACAGGACTTATTGCAAGTTTCCACCACCTAGGATATAATATATACACTTGAGCAAACACAAGAGAGGATTAATGAAGGGCTTTAGCATGATAAATCTGTGTGAATATTCTGAATAATACTGAAAAGGTTTTCCTGGATTGGGGATTAATTTTTCCCCCAGCTCTCCCTACCAAAACACTGGCCTTATAAATACACTTCCAGCCTTGGTCTGTGGCCCACGCTCGGCCGTTCCGGGCCGTAGTGACTTGTCAGCACTGGCTCCTTTTTTCTTGTTTATCGCCTCGGCCCCTGCCACACACACACACACACACACACACACACACACACACACACACACACAGACAGACACAGACACACACACACAGCAGACAGGCAGTTTGTGAGAAGCTGAGTGGAGCACTCAGCGTGCCTGCATGCCTGCTGCCTCCGCTCCGAGGCCTGCATGGCTCGCTTTGCCGGGGCAGCCCGGCACATTCCGGACTGGCAGGGGCAGGAAACTTCAATTAAAGCTAAAGATGGCGGCGGCAGCAGTAACAGCAGCAACAGAGGCAGAGGCAGCGGCCATAGAGGTGCTGGTGGGGATGACATCAGCCTTTGAGTGTGCCTTCTGCGGTGAGGGCCAGAGCCTGCCGAGTTTCCATTGCGTAAGCGCTGCGAGACTGATGCCTCTGCGAGACTGATGTCTCACACTCATACACACTCAGACTCTGTTCTGTGTGGCGGACAGATCCTACCCTGGGGCTGTGTGGGTGTGTGTGTGTGAGTGTATGTGTATGTGGTGTGCATGAGTGTGTTTTCCTCACTGATATGATTGACAGTAATTCCTAAGCCAGTAACTATGGACACCAGCTTCATAAACATGACCTCCTGTCTGACTTTGTCAGAGCTTAGTTTTGAAAATATCCTTCATCTGTCACCCCTTGTGCACAATTGGGTAAGAATCTGTCCTCTTGTGCTGTGTCAAAAAAAACACCAGATATTGCTGTGAGTAGAGATGTGATCTTAATGACAGGAAAAAGCATGTTAATACAGATTATGGCTTGTGTTATTTTAAAAACACCTGCACGATTTAGATTTTTTGGCGTAAGCCTGAGAATTTTGTGGTCTCGAGGCTCCATCAAACTGATGTTTGCAGTAAACAGACACCAGCTGATGAGGTGAGGGGTGTAAAGAGCCAGCTAATGGTTAATGGCCTGTCTCGTTGGCCTCGACATGTTGTTTAATGTGGATTCAGTGCAGAGTCTAATTACATTACAAGGCAGCTGTTTCTTTTCTTTTTTATTTATTATTTTGTTAATTTATTTATTTTATTTATTTATTTTGTACTGTTCCTTTCTAACTCGCACCCTAATGGCAAATTGCAGTCTGACTGAATCGAATTCCCTCATGGAGATGCTGTTTTATGAGTGAGTTTGCTTAAATCACTGCTCGTTCGTACGGCCACCAGCAAGACTTTAGCCTCTGGCGCTCGGTGTGGTTGCCGTCTGACAGCGGGGGAAGGACACTGGAGTGACTGAATTGTTCTGTAATTGAAGCATTGTTCCAGACGGCCCTTCCCTCCCCTCTCCTCCTGGCCTTTGCTAATCGGCGGCGCTGCTTTCGATTAGCATGTGGAGTGTGCATGCGAGTTGTGGCTTGGCTTGGCAACCAGGTAGCGACTTGGGTTCGTCTCCATGACTGCAAATTACAGGCAGTGCTCTGCACACACACGCACACACAAACACACACACACACAAATACCGTCTTACGACTGGTATGTCCCATGCAATCTGTTTGTGCTCTCATTACACAAATGAACTCATTGGACGTGTTTGCCCTGGGTCCTTGGAACACCTCAGTAAAGGCGATCTGCACTGCATATTTACACACAGACACACACACACACATGGTTCTCCGATGATTTGGCAAAGGGCATTCTTCAGGGCTCAGGCAGACACTGAACAGAACTGCAATCGAACTGAGAATAGCTCTGAGAATGTGATTAATAGAAATAGAAATTTTGTATATCCACTTATATTGTACTGCTTACTGGGTAGAACTGGGTCGGGCCAGGGCGAGTTTCTGTGCCTTTATCGTGCTGTGTGGTTTAGGGGCTGGTGAAGGGTGGGGGTGTTGTTGATGATGGGTGCAGTGCTGTTGTGGCCATGGGGGTTCACTCACCCTCTAACTCCCTCACACATATATATACACACTCACACACACAAACACACACACACACACACACACACACAGAGACTCTTTGGCAGAACACTGGAGAGAGCAGGGCTAACCTAAAGAGTGGAGCAGACTGGAGCGTGCCCAGTGAAGTCCGTATGCCACTGGGCGAGAGATTTGCCTATGCCTGTGGAAACCTGCCCTGCCCTGACCCAACAGCAGACACACTCATACACAGAGAATGTATTTCCCTTTCACTTTCATTCTCACTCGGTCAGGCCTTTTTTCTTGTCTTTTGGATCTTTCCTTTTATCTTTTAATCTCATTCCTTGCTGGTTTTTTTTTCTTATTCAGATTCTTCGTCCACTAATTTTGTACCCTCCCCCCCTCTCTTTCTCTCTCTCTCTCTCTTTCTATCACTCACTTTCTCTTTCTCTTTCTCTCTCTCTTTCACTCTTACCCTGTTATTTTCTCCTTTGCTTCCCCAGTTTCTCTCCGTTTCCCCATTAGCAAGGCCCTCTGTTGCCAAAACAGCCTCGTCTTTTATTTCTCTTTTCCCTCTTGAACTCTCACTGCCCTCATTTCAGCAAGGTGCATACTTCTGC
>JAVQKI010333443.1:0-10727 GCA_036025975.1 Nematalosa erebi
TTCCTGACCCTTATTAAATCAGACTCTTTTGATTTTCTTCCCCCTCCATTGGGTCCATTGTGGAAAAAACTGTTGTGCTGTAACAGGACCTTTTTTTTTTTTTTTTTTTTTTTTTTTAAAAAAAAACATGTATGGACATGCAATGAATGGAGCACACTATGTAAGAATTTGACAAGTAAGACAAGGAATGAGAAATGTGTCTCCAAAGTCAGAAACATGTTTAAGTGTACAAATTTTATTAAGGTTGGAAGTATAGTTCCCAGGAAATGCATAGAATGCTTTCATGCAATCCTTATGCGGACAGTGTTTTTCTCCAGACAACAGGGACATATTTCTCAGTGGGCCTGATCTATTCAGCCTATTTACAGTAATAAGCATAGCCGCTATTTCAAAGCCATTTGAGAGCGTTTTATTCCACAGTTCACACATAAAATTGAGGTCTGGCCACGGCTGGCTAGACTCAGGCCTTGTTCTCAATTGCACACAAAATGTCACCTCGCCTGTGAACCAGATCTTGTTACAGTGGGCGGATAGAGAAAAAGGCAGGTCATGGTGAGAATTCGGCAATTGCAGGTTTTTATGGCCACTCCCGCAGTTTACTCGCATGAGAAACGATCATGAAAAAAATTAGCCCTCAACAATGAGACTCTCATGCCATTAGCTGCCATCAGATTCATGAGCTTGACTGTTTTCACAAGAGGCAGACGACAGGGACAGTTGGCACAATTCAGTGGGTCTTTTTTTTCCATCCTTTAGTCCATCCACTCATCCATCTATCCATCCTCTTTATTCCGTTTTATTTGGTTATTTTTATGTTTGAGGGGGAGGCAAAAAAGCAGGCCACAGTGCTGATGACAGTCCCAGTGTAACTCTAAAGAAAGCCATAGTGTGAGAGACGGACAGAGATAGCAGATGGGGCTCTGGGTCCTGGCTACGCTACAGGGAGGGTGGAGGGTTTGGGGTGGGTTGGGGTGGATTGGTTGGACAGCACTAAAAGATGCCCTTCTACCACCACCCCACCACCCCGCCCCCCAACTGCCCACTCTCAAACACACAACACGAACGCATATACGGACACACACGCACTCACACGCACTCATACACATTCTCCCGAACGTGCGCACACACATAGACACACACACACACGTCAGCCCATCTCTTCGTAATGTCCCTCGGGGCCCCCTGTCGAAACCACATGGAGTCCAGGCAGTGGCCTCAAAGCATGCTGGGTATCAACTCATTCCAAAATAACAACAACAAGAACAACAACAAACAGCAGTGGCAGCAGCAGTCGCTGCCCCATGGACAGATGTGCCTGCATTAATATCGGAATAACCCCCTGCTTCAAAACAGCACCAGAGGGGCCACAAAACAAACACACACACACACACAAATGCAGATACACAGACTTCGGCTCGCCTGGAACAGCATAAGAACAACTGGTTTGCATCTGCTAAAATCGGTGGTGAATCGGAATAACGATGTAATTTGGGACATCTGGTGTGACACGGAATACAGTAAACTCCTGTAATTATAGGCTCCTTTCATGAGGAGGAAAATGGAGCGAGAAGAACAATTTTCTTCCCACTGCCTAATTTCTCTGTTTAGCTTCAGTTATACATTTAGACAACCATGATGCTTTTTCACTGGTGAGCTCTGCTATCTGAGTGAGAGTGGATGAATCTGGACCAGAGCAAATAATGTGGCTAAAGAGGAGCGGTGAGGAGAGAGGAGAGGAGAAGGTAAAGGAGAGGAGAGGAGAGCACAGGAGAGGAGAGGAGAGCAGAGGAAAAGAAAGTAGCGGAGAGGAGAAGGTAGAGGAGAGGAGAGGAGAGCAGAGGAGAGGAGAGCAGAGGAGTAAAAGAAAGTAGCGGAGAGGAGAGGAAAGGCACACACACATGGTACGTCTGCTGCACTCGACAGGACCCGTCTGGGTGCAGCAGAGCAATGATGTCACCATACAGATGTGCGCTGGGACTGGCTCCGGGCCACGCTAGCCCTTCGCGCTGATTGGCTGGCGCAGCTCGAGCGGTAAGCTCCTTGTCCCACTCAGAGCGCAGGCCTGTTGTGTCATTGTTCTCCCCCCTCTCTGGCTCTGCTGCATAGAGACACACACACACACACACACTGCCTATTTACTTTCATACTTAGAGAGAATGTGCAGAGGACACACTGTGCGAAGCAGAGGCTAGAAGAAATCTGAGAAGGGCAAGTGCTAACATTATATGGCGCTGGGACTCCTAAAGCCTTTTTAATTTTATTATTGAAAGAGAATTCCTACATTTTATAGCAATGTCATTTAATCTCGTTAGAGTATTGATTATTGTGTAAGGCTGCCCAGCTGCCACAGGAACTAATGTATGTGTTTCAAATGAATGTACTGTATTTCCTTTCTATTATGGAGTGATACGTGTACTTAGACACAAGCCATCTCATTACACCCTGCCAAACACACACACACACACACACACACACACACACACACAAAGATGACTTAAATAGGTGCGCTCACACACATATTGGAAATTTCCCCATCAAACATGTATGGCAAATAGATTTTTTGTTTAGCGGCCAGTGTTTGATCAGCCAGATGGCCTCCTCTTTGAGGTGGGCGAACCTGCGTTGTTAAGGTGTGCATAAAAAAGCAGGGATTGTTGCAACATTATCAGCGCACAGCAAAACTAATGTATCATTAAGGAGCAGTGCTTGTGATCTTGTGTAGTAAGTAAGGGCTTATTGAAAATCAGATCAAAGTTCCTCATTAAAATCCACTGAGCTTAAAGAAGCTTGGTGTCATATGTTGGTGTCATAAGAGCAGAAAGACTACTGGGGAAAGTCACTACACAATTAATCAGACTTAAAAAAGAAAAAGCAACAAGTTAACTTTGTAAACTTTCACTAGAAAATGATGAAAGCAGATGAAAATCATCAACAAGTGTATTTTTGGCCAATACTGAAAGGAAGTGAGTGGGAGAGACAGAGGGGTGAGATCAGGGGTGAGATCAGACAGTGATGAAGGTGTGGTGGCGCTAAAGTTATGTCGCTCGACTGACAACCGATTCCCGAACCTCACGATTTGAGTCTGTTTTGGTATGGACAAAAGCATCTGCTAAATACCAGTCAACTTTGACTTCACTTTAGGAAGTGACTGCTGTTTGGGCCTGATCCCTGTGAGCACTTGATCCCAAAAGCAGCAAGGATGCACTTAGTCTGTTGACTCACAGCGCTCACAAATTTACCTTTACAGCCTCCCCCGGTTTATTTATCTTTAAAGGGGCAATTCCATGAAGAGTGACTTTTTTTGTCATATCTATAACAGCAATAGCATGCCATGTATTTTTAAGACGAAAATTACAGGATGGAATAAAACATTTCCTTTACTCACAATTTAGCTGTAGAGGTTACATGAAAATGTGTACAAAATATTTTCATAATACTATGCTTGCTCATGGTTCTGTCGCATCTATGCACAGTATAACACTGACACTGTCTGATGGAAAATTCCATCTTCAAATGAACTGAACATCCGTCCAGTGACCATGCTCACTACCTGCTAAAACACTGGTGGTCAGGCCTAGCAACAGATTAATGAAAATGGATCTGGTGAAAGGGGCTTACCATAGATGTTGTGTATGTGTGTGTGTTGTTGTCTGTCTGTTTGACATGGTTGGTATGTGTGTGTTTTTGATGTTTAAGATGGTTTGGGTGTGTGTGTGTTGTTGGGAGTGCCTCTGTCTGTCTCTGTCTATGCATATACCGTGTCTATTAGTGAAATAATACGCCAGTATACCGTTATTATTAGTGAAATAATACGCCAGTAGCATCTGACAGGGAGTGATAAATTTATCCACAAAGAATGCAAATGAGAGACTGCAATAAAATGCAATAAGTAATTTTACCAACACTCAACCAAGACGAGTAGAGCTTGAGAAATGATATGTCATCCAAAGCAAAAACACAAAATACAGTACTTTCCATCCCAGCATCCAACATGCAAAAGGAAACAGCAGTCAAACCTAAGTGAGAATCTGCATGGGAAAAAAATCTTATTTCACAAGATGCCAGTGTTACTCTGGCCATCTCCGTGCAGAGCTAGATGGCACTAAGTGTTCACATTGGTTTCTCTATGACATGCTGTACCAAAATCAAACACCATCCCTCCAATTACACATGAAAGGGTGTAAACACACACTCTCTTATTTTTCTCTGGCAAGGACATCGGAATGACAGTAATAACATGCTTGCAGCAACCAATATTTTTGTAAGCTCCAACCATATTTCAATGGCTTTTGTCAGCCTCTGTCCATTCTAATATTTTTGCAAACACAAATACACATAAGCAGTGTGCCCGCTGAGAGCAATCAGGGCCTGGCAATAGGCTCCAATCATCTCACTGAAATCTAAAGATACAACCAGTGAGGCCGCAGGCGGGTATTTTCAGCCATGTAAACAGTGTTCAGTGGCTGAGAGCACTGCAGCTATAGAGATAACCACTCAAGTAAATAAATTGTTTTGCAATTTCTGATGTTGTGTCTCTTTAAGGAGGCTTTTTTGTATTATGGTTGTGTTGTAAATCAGGAATCAGGAATCTCTTTTGGACTTTTCCTGGTTAACATGGTGATGTTTACCAGAGCGCAAATCAGGCAATCTTGCTCTGCACATTTCTACGCACTCCACTCTGAAACCACTGATCTGTGTTCAGGCTGGATCCGATTAACCTTCAGTCCACTTCACTCTACATGGGACACTGCTTCACATCTTTGATACAGGACTATTGAAAACTGTGTGCATGTGTATTTGTGCTTGTGTGTGTGTGTGTGTGTGTGTGTGTGTGTGTGTGTGTGTGTGTGTGTGTGTGTGTGTGTGTGTGCCAACACCAGGAAATGAAATGTATGCACCTGGAAAACAGACATTTAGACATAAGTGAAGATCAATCTGGTTGCCACTGGGGAACAATTAGAATAATACCTAGCGAGATCTTTCAGAGGCAAAACTCCTGGAGTGCTTAACAAGGGCACATCATTGTAGGCTTAAAGTAACCTCATGCAACTGTGCACTGACAGCAATATTATAGTGGCCAGTGATGCCTACTCTGGCATGCCATCTGTGGGGGTGGGGTGTGGGGGCTGGGGGCAGCACTTTTCTAAGTCACGGGTCTATATGCAACCTTGGAGACCAGGTGTCCCTCTCTACCCTGATGGGACAGAGTCATGGAGAGAATACTGTATGAACACATGTAAGGACATGGAACATGTAGCGTGTACATACAGCACATCCTAATCCACCCATACATGCAGAGAATATATAAGCCTCTACAGTATATGCAGATATTTATCATACTCATGTGATTTATGATTACATAGAAAGTCCAAAGTAATGATGTATAACCTGTCAGATTTACTAATATAATTCTGTTTTCCAATAAAGACTGAAAGATAAGCAGGCAAAGAACAGGGGTGAAGGGAGCCCTTCAATGTGCATGACAGCTTTGGTTCAGACAGAATTATACTTTTTCTGTCACACACACACACATACACATACTTTTACACACTGTCTTACGCTTAGAGAAACACAGAGGAAAGAGACTTAGACATAAAGAGAGAAAGAGCGAGAGAAATATTTCAGCAAGTACAGACAGAGAGTTTAACAGACAGTCTCTACAGAGAAAAAAAAAGAGATACAATCTAACACCTTATATCGACAGGTCTCCAAAGAGCAACACTTTTTCCACATTTTTTAGTTTTTTGCCTACTTTATGTACTTTTGAAAGTGAACCGTCTCTGTCTCTGCTCTCCAAAGAAGCGAGGGGAGAAAGAAGAGAAAGATGAAAGAAGAGAAAAGACAGGAGGATGCGCAGACAATCTCGTATCGTCTGTCGGCACCTCCCTCCTCAGCATTCACCTCCTTACCTCCCTTCAGCTCACTGACTTGACTGCTGTGCACACAGTTCACACCCAAATGCAGTCTGAGGTGTCAATTAATCTTCTTGCTCCGTGAGACGCTGAAGCACAGACAATATAGCTGCAGCTGTTTGTGGGCAATAAAAGGGAATAATTTCATGGTCATAAAACAAAATAGCCCCGATAGTAGCATTGATGATGGGTTATGGTGAAGGGTAGAATTAGGTGTTTTTTTTTTCTTTCCCTATCCACCCCCCACCTACCCATCATGGAACTATAGCGGATGAGTAATTAGCTTCTAGTGTGAAGAAGCTTTTGTCTAGTCAAAATCGAGAGCCTGTCTGCAGACTTGGTCCGAGTCCCCCACCCCCCAACCCCTTCAGATATAATGGCTGCTTCTTAAGCTCCTCCATGTGCTATTTTTTCAACCATGGCACATTAAATCCAGCTCTGATCATTGCTCACAGTACAATTTCATACGCTCTGCATCTCCAGGCTACATTACATCCACAAATGCACGCTTTACGCTGATTATGCTTTCTCCCCAGTACACGGTACGATTTACAAAGTTGAGAGATGGAACCATGTCTGTGTGTTTTTGCTTGTGTCCTCCATAAAGACGGTACCCAAACAGTAACTCACCTGATACACAGCCAAGTAAACAAGCCAAGTAAACAAGCCTGTGGCAAGTGTTTATAGCAGAGTATATATCATTTCTTATGTGCACATTCTCAAAGTTGAATGTGTTGCATTCTCTCACCAGAGAGAAACTGGAGAAAAGCCTTTAAGCAAATTGTGTTTCCCATACCATGACTATGACCATTCATTCCTATTATTCATTCATTATTATTTACTCTGTTTCTTGGTAGTATAATGAAGGCAAAAATGTTGTATTGACATTTAATTCAAATAATTCTGAAAAAATTCTGTTGCCTAGGATAGACTACAATCTCAGAGGCTGAACTGCTCCATGAAACAGCCTGCAAAAAACTCTCTCACTCTCTTAACTGTGTGTGTGTGTCTGTGTGTGAGAGAGATGGAGAGAGAGGGAGAGACGGAGAGAAAGCATTTCAGTATGAGTGTGTCTGAGCTTGAATGTCAATAGAACTTGAAAGTTTGCCTGTACGCACTGCATAAAACAGACAGCTAAAAAATAAGCCAAAACTAAGGTAAAGCATACAGTACATCACCCATCACATCTGGAGGAGACACTCTTCAAGGAGGACATTTTGATAGCATCAACATGCTGACCTCATTTCCTCTCCCAACCCCTGTCAATCATATGCTTGTCACTATGGCACCAGCAGTGCCAACCGCCAGGCCAAGTTGATCGTGCCGATGCCCACGGCAGTGAGGTGGTGGAGGGTGCCCTCAGATGCGTGCCCTCCAGCAATTCTCAAGGGTACACAAGCGATGACAGAAGATGTGCCAAGCATGCCAATGACTGTCCCTAGGTTCTACGGCACCTATTTGCATGGCCACTGCCACCAGCCTGTGATTGATGGCTTCATTTGAATAGACAGAGGGCATAGGGGACAATGGCATGTGACATGACAAGATGAGATGGGATGAGATGACATGTGGTCTGGGCTTTCTGCCTGGGTTACATGTGCCATAAACAGAACATGCATATGTAACAGAACATTCTGAGGTGGTACAATTAAGCAATAAGCCACAGAACAGCTAAGGGGTTTTGTTTGGTATGACACGAAGTGAAGTGACATTAAATCCAGCGCAAACCCACGGACTCAAGTGGCTTATTGCTTTTCTAAACATGTTTCAACAAATCTTTGATAAGATTTCATTAAATACAGCCACATAAATTTAAAAAAACATCTAGAGGTGGAACCGCAATTGGAATATGGAATTGTAATTGTAAGTATAGAATGTGTACAAGTGTGCAGTGTCCTCATTCTCAATGTGTGTACAGTATGTGTGTGTGTGTGTGTGTTTTCACTGACTGTGGAAGCCGTATTTCTTGGTTCCTACGGGGTCTTGGTAAGAGTAGCTTTGTCTTTCTGTGAGCATGTAAGTGTGCATGCACACGTCTCCTGTGCGCTGTATGCTGTCTGTGTGTGTGTGTGTATGTTTGTGTGCGTGCACGTGTGCATGTGTGTGTGTGTGTGTGTGTGTTTGTGTGTGTGCACGTGTGCATGTGTGGTTGAGTGAGATAGAAAAAACGAAAAAGGAATAGAGAGACAGGGAGCCTGAGGGACGGCTCGGCCTGGATATCAAACAAAGAGCTCTGCAGAACAACACCCCTTAAAGATGATGATGAGGAGGAGGGGACAGGGATTCCTTTCCAGAGAAGACAAGACAAGACAAGGAAAAGGAGGAAATATTCTGGGATTTTCAGCCTAGAGAGAAAGGAAACAAGGAGAAGACAGAGATGAGAAATAGGCTGGGGGAGTGACCTCGGGGGATTCTAATCTGGGTGCCTGTGGGCACTGTGCTCCTATGTACTGCTGAGTGTCAATGCCACAGCAGCACCTCAGCTCCCCCCAAAACAGCCCTTTTGCCATATTACTTATGATCTTTGACTCCAAGCATCTTTCATGTCTAGTGCAACCTCACTCAGGGTCATCACAGTGTTGACAGCTGAAGTAGCTCTTGGTTATTTAAGTTAGATTAAAGGTGAGGTTTGATATGGAGCGGTCAGACAGATTGGACTGGGCTGCACTTTTCTGATGTTCCTTGATAAGGGAGAATGATTAGATGAAATGGCATATCACATCTTTGTAATGGATGCTGTTTGGACGGGGCGGATATCAGGACAGGACACCAAACGTCCTTCAAAGTACAACCCACAGCTTTGAACAGAAGTCTGAGTGTAAGGAGGCATGCAGAAATCACATGGTCTCTTTCAAGCAGCTTCAAGGATAGGGAATGTATGTGTGAAAACAATACATCAAGATGAAAAATGTATGTGCAAAATGAGTCCTGACACTGTTTATGATGAAAATGTGCACACAAACACACACACACACACACACACACGTGTTTGTGGTGGGAAGTCAGAGAAAATGAAATGTAGGGGATAATACAAACACTGCTAGGCTACGTCTGCAGTGTTACTGTGAAGGCTTTCAATCATCTTTCAGTGCTGCATTTTAAAACAGCTGTGACCTCACTATCATGGCCATTTCCTCATGTCAGCACTTTTACATGGCTATGTTGATGCACAGAGGTCTTATGATCTGTCAATCAAAGTTCCCTGCATATTCAATTAACGTCAAAGGAGCATACTTTGGAGTTTTTCTTTGCAAGATAGAATGATTAAGGGTCTATCTAAAGTATCAAGGCTTGCCGAAGTATCAAGGACTGGAAAAGGAGGCCACATATCTGAGGCACTCCAGAAGAGAGATGGATGTTTAACAAGGCTGTTACTCTTTTCAAAAGCTTTCAATGTGTAAGGGAGGCCTGTGCAGTATAATGGAATCTTACTTAGTAAAAGTATGAATGTCTGGCTCACACAATTAGCAAGGTGTTTAGGTCATTTCGAGACATTAAAACTTCACCATACTACAGACTATTGAGCAGATTGCCTGATCCAATGTCACAATAGTAAAGGAGAGAAAAAGTAAACTGACTAATATTTAGAGGACACGTCTATCCAGCTGTTGTATGAGACATACGCCAATGGTTTTTATGTACGAAATAACGAACAAGGAGGGAGCAAAGATCTCCATGACGCAAATCAGAGTGACGTTGTCTCTGCCAAGTCCATAGGGAATTAGTACACCCTGTCGACCAATCAGATATCATCTCTCCAGGATAACCATGATTGTGTATTGGTTCTGTGCGGGTGTTATGTTACAGTAAGGGGTTGTGTCTGTTTAATCTGATGAGCTGTATGGTGCAAGAAGAAGGACCTATAACATCTATCATACAAGTAACCTCAGTCAGGTCATGTGCTGTAGGAAGCTAAAGGAGCATTTAATAGCATATAATAATTTTAACTTCAAATTTATGGGCCTGCTGGGCCAGCTACCTAAAATAAGCTGTGTCCTCGGCATCACTACCAGACCATAAATACCATAAGTAACCACCAGCAACCATCTGATTAAGTTTTGATATTTTTCAACATAACTGTCGATGTACCCCACACCCTATTTACCTATGAAGGACCCCTATTCATTACCCGATTCCAAAGTATAAAATCTAGGCCGATGTGTGTGTGTGTGTGTGTGTGTGTGTGTGTGTGTGTGTGTGTGTGTGTTCTTCATTGTCAACACCACCTACCAATTTAGTGACAGCCTCTCTCTCTCTCTCTCTCTCTCTCTCTCTCTCTCTCTCTCACTCTGTGTTTTGTGGGTGTTTTTTGTGTTTTGGGTCTTGATCTGAATGAAGCCAGCACTTGTTTTCCTCTGTAGCAGCAGCAGCAGTAGCAGCAGCAGTGGCTGTGTTCTCTCATATAACGAGATGATCACACACATCTAATTACTGACTCTAGTAGCAACTATTTATACCTTCCTTCTTCCAGCACCAACGCCTACTCCTCACCTCAATGCCTGTTGACTGCGCACAAAAAAAGTTTCATGTAGTTGCAGCTGTATTTGAAACAACATATTTTTGACAAATATTACTGACATATTATTGACAATACAACTGTAAGTCAGTCACACTTAAGTGAACTTTATGTGTATTAATGTTTTAGCACAAACTTAGTAAGTAAGTTACTGTAAAGTGCACCTTGTGTACTTGTTCGATATCTAATCTTTAAGACCTTAATCACTCAGTGGTCTAGCAGATGAAGTACAAGTTTAGTTAGCATAAAAGACATGCCATACTGGCCAATTAACAAAGTTTTGAATTTAGAAGAGTGTT
>JAVQKI010333987.1:0-12437 GCA_036025975.1 Nematalosa erebi
GTATTTCCTGAGATTGAAATAAAAGCATCTAAGAAGTCCTTTTGATGGCAAAGAAGGGATTTCCACCCCAATGATTTAAAAGTAAACCACAAATGGGCATCAGAGAGAAACAAACAAACAAACAAACAAACAACAAAGACAAAAATCTCTTCAGACGTACATGAGCATTAATATTGCAACTCCACTCCCTCAAGCAGAAGTGGGAAAGCTCAGCGTCTCATGTCATTTCACTCACACAAACTAGCCCACAGTCCCGCCAAGCCAACAGTGATTAGTAGACACCATATGGAAGCCATGGTTAATCCACAGTCAACAGTTGGCAAAAAGCCCTTTCAAGTGCCTGCCCTTGCTAGCTTGGTAAACATAACAGACAAGTGGCGAGTGAAACCTACTTGCCCTATAATATGTGTATAAACTGATGACTAGCAAGCTCAAAATGGAGCGTGGAGCTTCATATCAACTTCATAGTTACATAGATCTCAAACTCTATCTGCATAGGGTCCAAACAGTCCTGTGTACGAGGAATTTATATGGAGATAAGCTGATCAGTTTCAGGTTAGAGTGCATTATACACTTACTGATGCTCTCCAAAACCGTACAGGAAAATTCAGTGCAGCAAAATCAGTACCAGTGCACTTTGAAAGTCAATTTCCATGTAATACAGAATATATGTAAGTGCTGGGCTACAAACATGGCTGCCAGAGGCCAGTCATCATGGACACAGTAAATCCAACCCACTTGCACAGTGTTTAAAGTGTTCAAGAGAAAAATCACAATCTCTGCCCATTTACTTTTTCTTTTTGGCCTTCTCCTTCTCTGCCTTCTCCTTCTCCTGTCTCTTCTTCTCCTTCTTCCTCTCTTCCTTTGCCTCTTTGTACTTCCAGATAGGAGGCTCCAGGTGGTGCGCGCTCTTGGACTTCTTCCTCTTCTTCTCCTTCTTAGGCGTGGGCTCGCCTGACTTGGTGACTTTGATCTGGGGAATACAGCCGCTTGGGAAAACGCTGTTCCGGCGGCCCATGCTCCTTGGCAAGAACTTGTTGACACCGTTGGAGATGACGCTGCCCCGATGCTCGGCATCTGAGCAGCAGGACGCCAGCGAGACAGACGAGGTGGTGGCCACGGACGGCGAGGCAGAGGACACCGAGCCATTGCTGTGGCGGACGCTGCGTTCCTCCAGCTCCCGGCCTGGGTGCTTCTGCGTCAGCTCGGGTACAGCCAGTCGCCGCTTGCCAATTTCTGGCGGGCTGGTAGGGCACAGTGGCCGGCAGCCGGTGGCCACCAGCGGACTGTGGACACTCGTGGTGATGCGCACCATGTGGTCCATCACGCCATTGTCCTGGGGATCCTGCGGGAAACTGAAGGAGAAGGTGGACTTGATCCTATGGGCTACCTTCTGGCCAGCGCTTCTTGTGGCTGTGGCCTTGGCCACCAGCTCCTTGAGTTCAGGCCACTCTGGGATGTAGCTCTCACAGAACTGCTCAGCACAGGGCTTGGCATTCAGTCGCCGGATACGGTTCAGGGTCTCGAAGCGACCGGTTTTAAGGGCCCAGTCTCGGGCATCCTTCCCCCGCCTGCCATCCACTGCATGAATGTCTGCACCTGAGAAGAGACAGGGAAAGTAAAATGAATGGCAAAAAATGCTTTTGTTCTACAGTTTTGTCCAATTAGCTCTTATCTCTTACTTGGCATACCTGAGAGGAAAGCATTTTTTAAGAGCATTTCAATTATATTATGGCGCCACCAAGTGGTCTTTACAGGAATGGAACATAGTTTGTTTGGGATGACTAATATTTAATGTCCTAGAGTGAGAGGTAATCTATCATAATAATATAGCTAATGACAATTTTTTTCTCAGTATCTTGAATAAAATTATCTCACAGTTTTAAATAAATCTCTGTTTGTTGAGTTGATCCTTCCTTACATACCATAGAATTATTATAATCCACTTGTCACTATGCTGTGCTATTTAATTAAAAAATATACATTAATGTGTAAGAATGGTAGCATGTGAACAGAAAATGACGTGTGACTTAATTTATGACTCCAGCTAATTTGATGGCGCTAGTAATAGAAGTGACAAAAATAACTCCAAAGTGTGCCTAAATAAGCTCTGGTAAGTCCACACATGCCTAATCCAGCACTAGCCAAGAGCACTGTGAGATTAGCTAGAGATCAGCACAAGCATAGTGTCCTCATGTTTGCACCTGCAAGTGCGTCATCGCCTCACCACATAACTCTGCTTGTCAGCTAGTTTTCCTTCAGGGACTCAATATCTCAAGTCTGTGGAGGAATTCCAGAATTGCGGACGAGGCACCATATCTTCGTTAAGTGATTTTTAATGAAAGGCTATGGGAGGACCTGTGTAAGGGTGTGAGGGTTTACTTAGCACCGGTATCTTACCTGACATCAGTAAGGAAGCCACACAGTCATTGTTGCCCTGCATGGAAGCCTTGATGAGTGCTGTGAAGCCACGTGTGTCCATCAGCTCAATTTCCACTCCAGGGTAGTAGTTTAGAATGTAGTTCAAAATGGTCACAAAGCCTGGGAACACAACGAGAGCCACACGTTAAGGCTGTGATTGTGTGCGTGTGTGTGTGTGTGTGTGTGTGTGGATGAGGGGAGAGTTCAGCCAATGTCAATGAGCTAGGTGCCAACCTGCTTGTGCTGCAATCATGAGTGCCGTGTTGCCATCATTGTCTTGATGGTTGATGTCAACGAAGGGACACGTGTGCAGCCCACTCACAATGTCCACAAAGCCTTTGGAGACGGCCAGCATCAGGCCATTCTGAAAGAGAGAAAGAGAGACAGGAGTCATGGATGGCATTCAGTTCTGCTGATGTGGAGAGTGATATGGAGTTATTGCCAGAGAGGGTTGGAGCGGTCAGTATTTAAAGATCTTTGTTATTGCTGTAAGAGTTTCTATGTACCCTGCCGTTGATGTCTAGCTCCATGACCTCTTCCCGTGTGACTCCCCTCTCCAGGATCCTGCGGAGGGACGCTGCGGCGTTCCTGGAACAGGCCTGGTACAGGGTGTTGATGGGGCCTCCGGCCTGCTCCTCGCGCTCATAGTCTGGCAGGACCGAGTCCTCGGAAAGGATGCTGCCCGAGTCTCCGCTGTCCCCAGCCAAGGACACCTCCGAAACCTCCGGGTCGGGGCCGGAGCCCAGATAGGGGTCTTCTTTCGCCACCGCCATTGGACCTCCAGGAGCCAGCTCTTACACCTACTCTGGGCCCCTGGTCTCACACTGCATCAGGACTGCTATCTGGACACGGACCTGCAGGTGTGAGTGTGTGTGTTTGCGGGCGTGTGGTGTGTGTGTATTTGTGTGAGTGTGGAGTGTGTGTGTGTGTGTGGGAGTGAGAGGGAACAGTAGGACATTATGAGTTAGCACAACAGGCAGCTTAAGATGGGCATGTTCAGTGTGGCTCTGTCCTGAGCTCATTGAAGAGCAAAGGGCAAGGTTTGTGACCTCAGCGAAAACTCTTAGGCATGAGAGAATTTGGCCTGGCTTGAAATAGGATGAGGATCTGCGTCTTGACATCGCTCAGTGCTAAGGATACCAGTGATTGGCAGGAGGTAATCTCAGGAGTCTCTGCAATAAGCTGGAGGAGCAGCATGTCTTGTGCAACATGCTGAGTCCATCTGATAACTGGCTCAAGGCCAGGAGAACTACTCTGGCGTTACAAGAGAGACCAGATAATACAGTTACAGATTGTATTTGACTGTGGTGGTGCTGATGTCCAAACGAGATGTGGAAGTGTCATAAATCAGTCAGTCTAATATACTATTAGTTACTGATATCTGTTATAATTAGGTACTAACGTTTCTGTCTCTGATACTGTGTTACTATGCCAGGAAAGCCACACTGGCATTTGAAAGGATGATAAGACAACAATACATTTCATGAATAGAGTGATTGTGTTTGCTGACTGTACTACAGCCAGTAACATATGAGGTACAGAGATAGTGGACAGCTCCACACGCCAGCCATGCTGCCATAACATTACTATTCATGTATCTGTCAAGGGTACTGATGCTTGAATTCTTGGTAGTATGATGCCAAGTCTTTTTCAGTTTCAAAATAAAAAAGACTTAATCTCCTACTCCATAAAAGTCTGTAACTTTGTCTTGTTGGGAACACAGAAAGGGGTTACGAGAAATATACTAACACTTATAAACAGTTGAAAAGCTCTCTATTGTGGGAAATGGTTTTGACACTGATGAACATCTGTTGGACTGAGAGTTCTGTCTGATTTTCCCATTGCCTTACGTGGACCTCTGTAATCTCATGGGGCACACAGGAGAAACATAGCGATCCCCAAGTGTCCAGCATCACAGCTTGAGAGTGGCTGTACGGCATCAATAAAATGCTCAACCACATGACAAGCTTAAGATGGGACGGAAAGAGACAAGCTATTTCCTTCACGTTATGGCTATATTTAACAGCACTTGTTGGTAACATATTGTACCAGTCTGTCTTTAGCATACTGACAGAGGCACAGTGTGTGTGTGTGTGTGTGTGTGTGTGTGTGTGTGTGTGTGTGTGTGTGTGTGTGTGTGTGTGTGTGTGTGTGTGTGAGAGAGATCTTGCCTGTGTTTGTGTGAATGTGAGAAAGACAGGGGGTGGGGATGGGAAAACATTCTCTTTCACAGAAACATAAACAGTCTGTCCGCAGCGAGCCAAATTTCGGTCCACAAACTGCCATGACTTTGCTCTCCGAGTCATCGCCACACACATGCTTCCCAAAACAACACAGTCTGCATGGCCAGGCCAACTCTACTCCCTTGGCTAAAATATGGCCATGTGTTGTGCAATCTCCAGATCAGTGTGTGGCCACAGACCTGAAATCAAATTATGGATACCCCCCTCTTCGTTCAGTTATCAGTACTCTGCAAAGGCAGGGTTCAGTGCAAAGTTTTGCAATTGCAAAGCAATGTCAGCTAGGGGAACTTCACCATTTGTTCAGCGAACACACTTAACCACCCTCAGTACATACAACAATAAGCACTTTGATGAGGTAAGGAACAACAATGAGCACACAATCACAACAAACAGTCACACACAATCAGTGACCCCTACAGCCCTCTGAAGCTGTTCCAGTCCCCAGCTATAGTGATGCAATGTTTGTGGGGCCTCACCATAAAGTGGTTGTATCCGCCGGTGGAAAGGCTCTCTTGACCGCGTCCTGCCACTTCTAGCTCAGCATCTCTCACTGCCACCACCGCCGCTGCTGCTTGACCGTCCTGCTCGCCTGTGCTGCTTTGGGACCGACTGGCTAAAGTCCTTGTAGTAGAGCCCTGCTCCAGCCTGACCCCCCAACACCCCACCCTCCTTCTCCCGCTCCTCCTCCTTCCCCTTCGCCCATGCTCCACGCCTGGCCACTTAGGCTGTCCGACAGTAGAGGAATCCTCCCAAATCTTTTCATAGACGCTCTTTTAAGTCAGGCAACATGCTCCCTCTCATCCCGCTTACAGGAGATTTGGGGATTAGCTGGGCAGAAACGGCACCAGGCTCTCAGGCTGCTTCTTGCTCGCTCTCTCTCTCTCTCTCTCTCTCTCGCTCTCTGTCTGTTTCTCTTGCCTCACACCACTCTTGTTGCTCTCAAGTCTTTCACTCCATGTGTCGCAAGTATCTTTCCTGATTTCATGCAAATGGACCTGTGGTCACAGTGGCTCATTGGGTTGTTTCAGGCTATTTTACCTCCTGCTTGAGGCTGAGTAATCTCCAGATGTCTGGGTGAGGAGACAGGAGACTGCTCCCAATGCCCTCTGTGGAAATCCCCAGCACCGAAGAAGACTCTATTTTGTGAGACAGACTCAGTGGCAGACACATCACTACATGTGTGTGCCTCCAAACCAAATGCCAAGCTGGCATTTCCATTATGCAAACACACTCCCACACACATAGATGTAAGGATAACATTTTCTTGTAAACTGTCACATGAAATAATTGTGAAAATGTAATCTGTATTGTTGACACAGACATTTACAGCTTGACATCTCAAATGTAGCAGGTGGCTTAAAAACAAAATGAAGCCAGTCTCCTCTTTCCAGCAGCCAACTTGTACAGAAGCAGTCTTTTAGCATTCAGTACAGGTGCACTCAGTATCTACGCCTTAGGTGTTCAGAAATAGCTTAGCATAGAGTGGGGTGGAGCTCAGCCACTTAAAACAGTCCTAAGAGTCTTGGCTAGGTCAGGTAAACAGCTTCACCTCCCCACTGGTTGTGTTGGCCAGTCACATGGACAACATGAAGCATTGTGTGTGTGTGTGTGTGTGTGTGTGTGTGTGTGTGTGTGTGGACGCCAGTCTGCACGTTTTCTCCTGACTGAAAAAGATATGGGCCTTGTTTTTTAAGCAACTGTGCTGGTGCTCCAGTGACCAGTGATGTCCAGGCTGTGTCTGCAATAACCAGTTGGAGACTTAAAGCTACGCTTCACTGTAGCCTGCAGTGTAGTGTTTGGTTCTCAAAGTGGGTTGGGTCATATTGGAGAGGATACACACGACAGGTTGGGTGTGATGAACATATATAGGATATTTGTCTTTTTATGCTTTTTATTTCTTTCCTCATTGACAATGAAGAGTGGCAGGGAAATATAATACTAGTGTACAAAAATAATGCTTTAATGTTGTTATCCTTTGGCATTGGTGATGGGGAACTTGAAAATCCCCAACCTTCTGACACCTTCTAATTGAGGGATGAGAATCACAGAAACCATTTGACAGCTACCTGTAATTGCTAAGGTTCTTTGGAAATACTGCTTAAGACCACCTAGCATCTTGTGCCAACAAACCCACAGCAACAGGTGTTTGTCAGAGCCATAAAATGTTGCCCACCATTTCTTTTTCAAACCTCTCATCCCTTCTTTTTCCTGATGTTTCTGTCCAACATAACAATGATGCATTTTCATGGAACTAAAAGTATAGATGTCAAGCAAAAGAGTGGGTGAAAATCATAGGCTATGACGCGTGAAGATTATTCACCGTGCCAAGGTGTTGCCTAAGACACTGTCCAATAGCAAGTGACATGTTTAGTGTCATGAGCCACAGGAGGACAGTTATCCAGCTCTTGTTATCTCGCCATCAGCTGCCTCTGCCTAGTGAACCTGACTCACATCCAAGATTTTCAATCCCAGCCAATCCAATCAAAGCCAGCCACTGTATACTTAGAGTGACTATGTCTATACACCAGCCAGATTAGAAATCTCATCTTGTAATGCTTTTACTATTCTCAAATACGTTGGCAACCAAAATAGACCTCATTGCCCATCACACAAGATGTATACATTTTCTAAATGTAAAATGAACAATAAGGTGTAGGCCTACACATTTAGACAAGACTTCACTCACTTTTGAAGTCCTGTCCTCAAGTCTACTGCAAGTCTGAAACAAAATTGAAGCAGAGGCCTGACCTGAATGGAGGTGTGTTAGGAGATAGGGTTGGATCCAGATGAATGCTGTCCCTTGGGCAGGAAGAGAGCTTATCGTTGCCGTTTTCACAAACGTTCACACAGTTATTAGTACAGCAAAGGAATGTGCCTGGGTCAGGAAGCAAGACAGAGGAACAGGAAGAGAGGCAACCCAACAGAGAGACCGCGAACCCTGTGAGGACGCAACTCAACAACATGGGATTTGCAAAGGGAGGAAGCCGTTTGTAGAGACAAGAATCGATCACAAATTGAATCAGTATAGGCAGAGGAAGCTGAAACTGGGAAGTTTAATGAAAAAGAGTTCCAGTCTATTAAACAATCGCCATCTGGGACTAGATTACAAAGATGTCCCAGACTGAGCTGATTCAGACTGAAGTGAAATCTGAAGAGCAACAGGATGTGATTTATCAGAAACACCAGTAGGGGGCAATAGCAGACAATTCACGGCAGAGCCCGCTCTGCAGTTGGCCTTGAGCTTAGCTGATAAACATGGAGCTGGATTTTCTATGCAGGATGTTTAGGACACCAGCATCAGGTTGCAGATTGCCCCTGAATGCTTTTTTAAAAAATATTATTATTAATACGTTGCATGGAGTTAGGCTTTGACTCAGCCTGTTGTATTGTTTTTAAACACATACCCCCTTTTTAAAATGCTATTCAAGTAAAGTTTATTTTTGATGTTGCACAGTATTGTCACCACCATGACCAACATTACGGCACCTAATAGATCATCTTCGTTTGGCGTCTCGGTGACATTCATCATAACCCAACTGAGCACGGGGTCGGCGGACAGGGCACCGGTGACTATGTTTAGCCACAATAGCGTCTCCAGAGACTGCCCATGTGTTGAGCTAAAATTAGCTGCTTGGCAGTAGAGCCCATCTCAAAACTGCCTCGCTGAAGCTTAGAGGGGCTCTTGTAGATTATTTTCAGCTCTTCTATTTTCCTTTCACTTTTTTTTTGCTCTTCACTGGCTTTGCTTCTCTTTCTTCACAGTCATACGATGTTCTCATTGCAGCCTGCTTCAAGAGGGTACATCATCAGAGGAGAATTTGCTGGAAACAAACTTAAACCCCAAACCAGCCCCAACCATATGTGGTTTGGTGCAGATGGTAAAGCTATCGCCCTGTCTTTGGGTAAGAGTGTATGTGTGTGTCCTGACTAAAGGCCAGGTGAGGGAGGTAGAGCTGTTTGTGGCATGTGTATTTCCAATCTGCACGCGCACAGACACACACACACACACACACACACACATGCTCGCACAACCCACAGCAACAGAAGTGCATTCAAGTGAACATTGCACACAACAAACAAGGAGAAATACAGAGATCATATCAAACTGTTTAGTCTGAGAGGCTGGTCCCCTGAAAAGCAAGAGAAGGTTGTTAATGTCTTCAGGATGAAAATGAGTGGAGCCTGGCCAGTACCACAGCGCTACTGTGTTTACAGTAAGTTTAGACATGTTGTATAATGACAGTCTCACATTGTGTCTCAGCTTCCCTCTGCCGACTGCATATGCCTTATTTGGGATTGTCCCGCTTAAGAACTCACACAAACCACTGTGTCACTGACTACAGCTGTGAAGCAGATAACAGGGATAATGCAATGGGTAGCAGAGGGACCAAAAGCGTGAGGAAACGAGAACAAGAAGGAAAGCGAGAGTGAGCAGAGGCAAGGAAAAAAAAAATGCGATCTTAAAGTGGTTAAGGAAAGCACGGAAGTGTGGTCTAAGGGAGGGGATAAGGAGAGGAGTGATGGATGGAGAGAGGAGGAGAAGGTTTTTTTTGTTTCTTTCTTTTTTTCTTTTGCAAAAGGGGGAGGTAATCACACACAGCCAATAGTGAGTCGGGGAGCTGAATTTTGAGGTGAGCGAAATGGTCAACGCTCTTACTGAGCTGCGAGACCAGACGGGACAAGACGCATTCAGGTTAAGTCACCAAACCTGTCCAGGCCTAGAGAATGAGGCAGGCAGCAGCAGCAACAGACAAAGAGGAAGGGATTTAAGTCGGCTTCAGTCTTGTTTGCTGAGGGGTTGGAGACGCCACAGAGGTGGGCCAGAGGTTACTGGGAGGGGGCGGGGGGTGGCGAGGCCAGGGGTGGAGGGGATGAGCCTATCCACCTGTGAGTGAAGCCCGGAGGAGAGGTCAGACCACACTCACACTCTCTGTCCAGCTCGAGGCAGCACACATCACAAAAGCATGTTCTCATTTTCCTTGATGTATTATTGATGCCAACGAGAGATTGTGAGAGCCAGACTAGCAGGAGTCAGGCTGCCGCAGAAGGTTCTGGAACAGAGAGCAGCGGAGCAGAAGGACTAGGGGGCGGACAGAGGACGGAGAGGAGTGAGCCGGTGCAACAGAGCGCTGACAAAATGAAAGCCCTACAGAAGAGCCAAGGACGGACAGACCAGATTCTGGGAGCCATGGCCGACATGCTGACCTCTCTGGCACTGCCAAACCAGCAGTGGGTAAGTCGCACAACCAGTGAACTTTCTGTCATAGTACATGGGAATTCCCACAAACAAACCCCTAATTACTTGGAAACCTGTATCTGGATTGGAGATTATTAAGGCTACTGAGAGTGAAGGCTTTGGCTTCATACATCAGTTAATCATCAATGCAGAGATCATTATAAGAATCAGTAATCTGGACTGTTACTTTTTTTATCGAATGCATGAAATATTCAGTGAATTACGTGGTTTGCAAATGACATGGTAACAGCCCAGGAAAACTTTTGAGTTTGTGTGTGGGAGCTGTCAACAGATATCGATCCAGCTCCAGAGAGTGGGCTGGACAGTAAACATCTGTGGAGCATGCCTCAGAGTGAGTGTGCAGACTGGAACGTCTCCTCTCCAGGCACAGTGATAAATATCTGATGGCTGCTGACCAGAGGCTCAGCTGAGTGACCTAGCAGATCAGTCTTCTGAGGTGGAGATAAGTTCAGGCCACAAGTGGCAGACATGGGATGGAGTTACTATTTACAAACACACTCCAGAGATGAGAAGGCCTGTGTGTTTCTGTGTGTATGTGTGTGAGTCCATGTGTTGTGTGTGTGTGTGTGTGTGTGTGTGTGTGTGTGTGTGTAATGAGATGGGTGGGGGCTAGAGGAAGACAGATAGTGAGACTTCATCCAAAAACAAATTAAAGAAAAAGTGAACCATGTTCCCCAGCTGCCCTGCTCTCCACCTCAGCTACAGAAGAGCAAGCCATTATGCTCCCTGCCGAGCACCCAAAAGCAGCTCTAAGCACCTATAAAACACTCGTCCATCATTGTAATCTGGTCATAAAGCCCTCTTCATCAATCAACCCATACTGTGTAAACAGCCTGAGAGAGAGAGAGGAAAGGTGAAGAAATACAGAAACACATGGTGAAACGACAGAAGAGAGTATATAAGATGGTGATGGGGAAAGTGAAAAGAGGGGGGAGAGAGAGCGTGAGGGAGAAAGAACAAGAGAGTTTTCTTGTTCATGACAAATAGTGGCGCTGGTCTCCGTCCAGTGCTCAGCAGGAATCTTGGACGTCTCACCAGCACAGGAAATGGAGGAGCACTGATTAAAACATTTCACCATAAACAAGCACACATTCACATTCACAGCTACGCATTACAGGCATGCACACAAGCAAAGTCACATATACACACACACACACACACACACACACACACAAATTCTCTGTCTCTCTCTATCTCACTCACTCACTCACTTACGCCACACACAGAGTCAGCCAGACACTTCATTTAAGACCCTTGGTGTGTGTGTGGGTGTGTGGGTGTATGTGTGTGTGTGTCCCTCTGCTTTAAGCTTACTTTACAACACCAAGCCAAAACAAAGTCTGGTGGTCAGGGTGTTGATTTACACATTGTATTTCTTTCACAGTAATGATGGTATGGAGGAGTCAACACGTCACATTCCTTTGAGACTTGATTCCCATCCTGATCTGATCCGATCACCATGATTCTCAATCTTGACTGGCTAAGAATACGAAAAGCCATAGAAACTCTTTCCAAGCCAAATTTGTGAAGTCAGCCATGTTACCTCTAACCTTTCTAGCTGACTGCAGGAGTGTGGGAAAGTAGTAGTTTCTACTGAAGAATTAAGGGTTATTAATCTAATCATGTATTTGGCCAAAAACAAGATAATCCATGCAGGTGCATATGTGCATTTTTTGGTGAAATCACAAAGAATCTTAACTGGAATGTGTTCATCTCAATTAAATTAAGGCAGTGCAGTCTCCACTCTGACAGTGTGAATTGTCCGGCTGTAACACGGACCAAAAGACTGTGCCATAACTGTGATAATCTATTAATACGTCGCTGCACATGAATAGGATTTTGATCGCTATTATTGTGACCCAACATTTTTGTGCTTGCTGTGCAGAGAGAAAGACTAGAGTCTGGACCTGCTTGTTGGAAGGAAGCTTCTGGAAAAGAACTCTTCTCTGGGTTGGTGGTACCCTGCTGCAGAGGTCAGACCTCTTCACCGGTTCCTCCTTATGTGTATCCAGACAGGGGAGAGTGGCGAGGCTGAGCAGGCTCTGGAGGAGGCCCAGGCAGGAGCAGGACTGCAGGGTCCATGGGAGCGGGAGCGGGAGAGCCTCGACTGGGAACAGGGATCCCAGGACAGCATGGAGAAGGGGCAGCGAGAGCGAGAAGGTAAGAGACTAATCCCTTTTTTGGGCATGGCGGGAGCTGGTGTACTTTCTGTTCAATTGGGTTTTTTTTTTTTTTTTTTTTACTCCTGGAGACTGGACGAAAATGTTCAATAAAAAATATTACAAGCCCCAGTGTAGGAAATACAGTGTCTGGTAGTCGAGGAGGAAAAGTTTATACAGTAAGGTAACACTTTATTTTAATGTGTCACTGTTACAGTGTACCTACCTAATTAGGTACAGTACAGTGGTACAACCTGTGTAACAACATGTACTATCATGTATTAGCATTGTACTTGCATTATGTATTTGTGGGTACCTACATCTAGTTGTTACATTGTAATACTGAGTGCTCTTACA
>JAVQKI010333990.1:0-11669 GCA_036025975.1 Nematalosa erebi
TGAGTTCATATTTTAATTCCCTGAAAATGGTAGAAATACATCCCACATAACATAATCAGCCATATATTCCCCCAAACACATAATAAACAGCAATCTTAACATGCTTAAAGGTGACATAGAATGGATGAATGGAGTATTTTATCAAGCCCCATTACAATCTTACATTTAGGCTGGGTATTGAAATGGTCTGTTTCGGTTTTGGTGGACATTTTTAAGTATGACATTTACACATAAAGGAGGGTAAAACCATGTCTCATGCTCATGACAGCTCTTTAGCCATGCACAACCTCTCCTGATTCAATCAAGACAAGACAAAAATGATTTTCCATTCTATGTCTCCTTTAAATCACGCAAAGCTAGAAATCTTTTGATCAGCCCTCATTTGCCCATATTTTGAATTGGCAAAAACTCCTCTCTCTCACCTGGAGAGCACGCGATGGGCCGGATGGCTGGCACAGGCACAGCTGTGGAGGGGACGGGCACCACTGACGACGCAGGGTGCCAGCTGCGGTGCCGCTTTTTGGGGGGTCCGGAGGACATGGCTGACGAGGCTACAGGGAGGGAAGCACAGCCAAATGAACCAGCAATAACCAACCTTCCTTTAATTAGCACTGTATATTTTATACATGTAGAAGTGGTATTACAACAGAGATATCTAAATGCTAGCTGATTTGCATGCAAACTTTAATGGATAGTAAAGTGGACTCACCTGGGCTGTCTCCTGGCTCACCGGGCCGGTAGGTCTGTTGGGGCATGCCCAGAGGGGTCAGTGGGGTGGGGCTGAGCTGCACGCCTCTCCCCTCGGCACCTAGCCCATTGGTTAAGCCATTCACTCGCAGAGCTGTGGGGACTAGTAACACCACAAACAAATACACACACACACACACACACACAAACACAAACACACATACGCACAAATACACAAATGTAAAACATAACAAATATAACAAAGGAAGAACAGTCTAGAAAGCAATGTGCAATTGATTTCCTGCACCTGCACATGACTACTGATAATGAACAGCAAAGGCACTTTCACATCTGATATTCCTGACCCATTCATTATAGAACACATTGATTGATATGCGTTAGCTGTCAGTCTCAGAAACTGGCAAATGTGCTAATGGATGGAAAGGCCTTAAAAACTCATTACAGGGTCTTTCCCTGGATATTGATGTCAGCATTTCTCCAGGCCTCAGGGGTACCTAACCCAGATGACCTTCAGCACACTTGCTCCATCTGCCCAACCAGGGAGCCAAGTCCACACACACACACACACACACACACACACACAATGGACAGCACATATCTAAGGTAGCCATTCCCAAGCACTGAGTGACTCATTGGTGCCCATGCATTACAATACAATTACATTCACATTTTCAGCTTTTCTGTGCTGTGTCAATTGCAAAATTCTGAAAGAGCTTTTGTTGTGAAAACAGTGAGGTGTTATCCACTCTACAGATCCATCAAATATCAACCATCATAACCAACAGCCATTCTAAGCTGTACCCACCTATTGGCAGCGTCTTTGTACCCTGTGTGGCCAGTGGTTTGATGAAGCTGCACTCTCGGGTCAGGTCTTGGCCTCCAAAGAGTCCAGAGGATCTGGACTGGATGTGAGTAGGGGGAGAATCTGCAGAGTGAAAGGACTATGTTTAGCACTTAAGCATTTCTACTGTGTGCCATAAACACAATTCAAATATGATTGATATTCTTACTAACAGATCAGAATATTCCCAGAAAGTAAAGATAGAAAATGATGCATCATAAACATCATAGACTTTGTCCATAATAAAAGTCATACAAGCATTTATCCACCTTTTAGTTAGTTAGAAACCCACTTAGTGGCCAATGAGCTGACTGGTATTGTCTTTACAACACAACACCACAATGCCTCTCATTCTATCAGCGTGTAAACAGAAAAGGCCCCGGGCCAGATGTCCCTGATAGCACATGTAGAAATCCTGACCATCCCCCGACTCAACCCCCCCAAGCCAGCCCCTAGGGAGGGAGCATGACCCCACTTGAGCTGAAGCCCACGCTATCTGCATCGCTGGCCTTCACCTAGCAGACCTTGCTGAGGTTTAGGAGGGCTGGAGAAAAGCCAGGCAGCCAGCTCATACACGGCAGAGGCGGATGACAACAATGGCTACGTGACTCACCTGTGATGGAGAGGGGCGAGGAGGAGCTGTGGCCGTTAGTCAAGCCGTTCTCTTTGCTACTCAGTGAGGAAGAGGAGCTGGGTTTGGAGGAAGAGGCACTGCTGGAGAACTGCCTTGTCTTACAATCTAGAGATAGGGTTACAAAAAAATAAGCAGTGATTGGCATCTGACACAATGAACTAATGCGATGTGTTTGTAGCCTAGTAAATACTGACATACCTTTCCAGCAGATCAGTGGTCCTTTGCACAGAGCACCCTGAGAATTCTTCACCAGGTAGTATTTTAAGTGCTTCTGCTTTTTGGGCTGAGTGGCAAGCTTCAGGTTTATGTGGTTGGAGAACTCGGTAAAGTATCGGAAACCTTTCTCCCCACAGCCAACACAATTTCCAGAAAACCCTAGGAAAGACAGGAATGTCATCAATAAACTATTGGACTTCATAGTGTCAAGAGATTCCATCTTTAACTGAAGAACTCGAAGGTGGATAATGCTGTGTTTCAGTGGTGTAATGCTGTGTGTCAACTGACTTAAGCATTTCAAACAGGTCCTCACCTAAAAGTGCATTTTTCCCATTCTCGTCTGGAAGGAAACGCTTGTCCACAGCACAGACGAGTATGTGTTCAGGGATGCTCGGAGACTTAGCCCCCACAAGCTCAAATCCAGGTGGAACGTCGATGGCCTCAGTTGTCATGGAGATCAGTCGTAGATCCTTCCCTGCCTGACAGAAACCTGGAGACAGAGAGGGCTTGAGTCAGCACAAGACGTATCAATTGTACTCTCGCTCCTTCAGGTTACACTTGTCCGTTCAGTATTAAATTGTTGATCACTGAATTGCTGATGCCAAACAAAGATAAAACAAATCCCTCAACTGCTTCAGACGAAGTGATTTGCTTCCATTGTAAATGTACAGTAATGACAAAAAACAGGGAAAGAATATCAGCTAACCTTCTTTTAAGTATAACCGATACATCCAGCACTTGTGCAATTCGTCAGTTAACATATCCAGTCACCACAATCTAATGATCTAAATGATCTAAGAAGCTGTAGCTTCTTAGTTAACTGCACCACACACACTGCCCTTTCCATTCTCCACATCTGATTTAATCATTCGTTAAGGAAGCACTTCACAGTGCAGGTAACCTAATAGAGCTGAGGGTTGGGTTGGGCAGTGGCCGGCTGTGAGGTTGGGAGTGGGTGGGAGGGCTTTAAAAGAGGAATGCAGGTACCATCCATGAGGCAGCAGCCATCGGGCGCCAGGCTCTGCAGGTAGGGTAGAGGCGGGCTGCTGCTGTCCGACTCGTCCTCGTCATCCAGGTCGTCAGTGTCGGGAGAAGCCTGGCTACTGACCAGCAGAGAACCGTTGGTCTCTGCAGACCGGAGGCCCAAGTCCCCTTTGGCTTTCATGTCTGCCCAAAAGACCAAAAACATCCATTTAGAGTGGAGAGAACAGTTAGAGTTGAGAGCACTGAAAACTTTATTATTACATGACCATGATAAGACCTTTAGTATTTCTAGTTTTGTTATTAGGCAGGTAATAAGGTTAAGAGTTACTACTTTGACTAATAATCGTATTTGTAAGATATATATCTTAAAGACATCTGGTGTGCTAACCTCTCTCGATGGATATCAATCATTTGAATGAAAAGAAGGCAACAAACGATGACTTACCCTCGATGTTGCCAGGGTAATGATCTGGATCAAGATACAGCTGTGTGAAAATGGGCTGCGGGTTGCTGCCGCTCGAACGCAATGAGGCCTCTATGGAGTTGTGGAGAGCCTCCTCAAAGCGAGCCGACTTCAGCTGCCCTGCATACGAATTCCCCATGATCTAGAACACAGAAGTATGCAACATTTAACAAAAAAAAACAAACAAACAAATCAAAAACATTTACATTTACTTGTATCCCTTTCCTTATATCTCCTCACTTCGAGCACTGTCTCAATACAGTATCAATAAATGCATTTCTGGAATGGTCTCTGTCATGTTGATGACAGTGTTAAGAACTGAGGAGTTACATCAGACCACTGTCTCTCATCTTGCCCGCCTTTGTACCCCTCTCAACTTGTGTCCCTTGACCCTTCACCCCACCCATGACCGGACACACACTCTTGGACATCTGCCAGGGAGTGCTTAGAGAGGCGGGTGCTGTGATTGGCCAGGCTGCAGCAGGTGGCAGCTGGACAGGGGACGGGGCACGGGCCATCCATGTGGCCTGCTGGCTTTGAAAAGCTCCCATTCAAACCGGACCGAGCAAAGCTAAAGCCAATAGACCACAAAGCTGCTACTGAGATCAATGACACAAACAAACACACACACACGCACACACACACACAGGCACACTTGCACGCACACAAATTCTCTCTCTTTCTTACTCTCTCTCTCTCCTCACACACACACACACACAACCCAATGGTCTTTGTAGGGCAGAAATACTGGAATCATTACTTGGAATTAAGCCCTAAGGATAGTTACATTAAAGGTTTCATTACGAGGTATCCTTGAGGTCTAGTTGACCAATGTCTGCAAAAAAAACAGACCAAGGCAGCAGGCCATAGACAATAAGTGTCTAAGAAAACATAGCATTCTGTCTCTGATTCTAAAGATCCTTGTGTTTGTGTTCTTGTGTTTTGGTCTAGTTCAGGTTGATCACTAAAGAAGTCTTAGTAGGGACAGAGGAGTCAGACGAAGCTGCTATGTAAAATGCCCCAGGAAGAAGACTCACTTTGAGAGATTAAGTGGCCACTACTCTGCCTGGCTTGAGATAAGAGGCTTAAGGGATGGAGCTTCAGTATTTCTTAATGAACCAGAACTGGTTGGGCAAGGGATGCAATTGCCTGCCCCTCTGTAATTATCCTTGACTTGGAGACGGAATTCAGTTACCATTACCTCTGACGTATTACTCAAGTCTGTGCTAGACTTAAATTTGATGTTGTCACAGTATTTTGGTAGAGAAGTTAGTAAAGAAAGTGAAATCTTGACTGTAACTGTTTGCTTAGATTGTAAAGCTTGACTTACTTTGTGCTTGTTTTCTGTTTTGTCAGATGTGAAGGAACTGGTTCA
Source organism: Nematalosa erebi (assembly GCA_036025975.1). NCBI lineage: Eukaryota > Metazoa > Chordata > Actinopteri > Clupeiformes > Clupeidae > Nematalosa > Nematalosa erebi. Next base: position 5,222 of record JAVQKI010333990.1, read on the forward strand.
CCTCTGCTCCATGGTGGCTCAGTCTTCAGCTGGAGAGACACCTGGTGTGGCCATTACATTTAACTCAGTGCTCACCTATACAAGACACAAACCAGCATTGCTTACAAACTAAATTAAACACATAATGACATACAATCTATGATCATATAATAAATTAAATGATTTCCATTTAATGATATTGTATTATATAAATGTATATTAAGAAATTGTAATAGTATGTTTCGTCAATAATATCATGTCCATACACTGCAATTTTGTCAAGAATGTCAACATAATTTCAAGTTGATAGGATAAGATACTAAAATAGTGCTTGCAGTGTAGGGGCATATTCAGCACTGACAGTGAATGCACAGTTCTATCAAGAACACTGGCAAAAAATAGGTTGATCTCTTGCATTCTGATTCTGTTCACGTCTGTTACAAAACTGCAACATTCCCTGACGTGCAGTATGTAGTCATAAACCAACGAGGGGGCATAGGTGGGTCATGGGTCACACACACACACACACACACACACACACACAGATATCAAAAATATTCACCCCATGGATCGAAGACTCAAGACTCAAGACCACTGGAGCACTTCACTTAAAATCCGTGTCATTACAATAGGACAAAGTATGTCAAAATGAGACAGCAAGACAGAGTGACAAAAAAATACAAAAACAACAGTAGCATGAGAGAGTTCTATCTCCTTCCTTTCCTCTTCTAGTTTTTTTACTCATGTCTGTTCCTGACAGACTGGATTTGTAGTGGTGTGTGCGCTGTGCAGGCAGAAAGATGGGCAAGGATGGGGAGGAGGTGTGTGAGCATTGCATCAGGCAGGCTAAATGAAGACCAGACCACTGCCTTTAGGCCATTATGGTCATGTCTAAGCAGTAATCTAAACAAGACGTTGGCTACCTGCTCTCATTTTCCTTTAGGGGTTGAATTACATTCCCAGTAAATTGGTCACAGTCCTTCTCCCCCTTTCTATACCACAACTCTGATCATAAATGTGATTTATTTTCCATAGCCATGTTTCTGTAAAGGCCTACTGAAGGGTTATTGCATTGTATCCTACAGTATATAGTATAGACAGTGCCGCTGTTCGAAAGCATCCATACGTTTACAAGCAAAATGTAGTAAAATCACATTTTAGAAAAAAAAAAAACACTGAATTTACATTCCGACCACGATGTCCAAACAGTAGCACATTCCAGTCTACACATTCCTGTATCATAACTAATGGGTGCTGACGATGTTGTGCGGTCAGAGCTTGATCTTTCATTTGAATGGGATGAGTACTAAAGCCAGTATTAAGCCGAGTGACTTCCCTGGCCCCAACACTCTCATACCACTGTGGACTCCCACCCTTCCCTGTGGTGGCAACCACAGGCTCTTTCTTTCCCTTTCTCTCTCCCACTCCTCCTTTTGTCTCTCGCTCCTGTCTGCATAATTACATTACATGACTGACAATGGGGAAAGAGCACTCGCATCAAATTAACCTCCAGTCTGTGATTCTGATAGATTCTGACAAAACCTGTATTTATCAGGTCTTGATACAACCTAAAAGCTTAACCATGGTATCTTGGTTACATACACAAACACACACACACACACACGCACACACACACACACTCACACAAAAAAAGCACTGGTGAAAGGTGATTCACTGAACAGAGTCACATGTTATAAACTTGACACAGGGTCACTGTCTAAACAGCTAGATAGCAACCCCAACAAACCAAATGATTTGATTGATCCAAGAAAGAAATCTCAAAGGTTCAAGGCTGGAAAAGGGTACAGTTAAGTTGGCTTTATCTACTGAGGAAACAAAAAAGGAACATTTGGCCTCTGCAAAGCTACAGGGCATGTGCTTTAACAAGAAAACGCATTTCACATTTCATGCATTTAGCAGTGCAAAACCACCAAGCAACAACTACCCAGAAACAGTAGCAGCTGAGCTCTTCAAGAGAAAAGCACAGAATGTGTAAAAGACAACATGGCAAGAGAGAAGGGGGGGGGGGGGTATTCAAAAAACATCGCTCCATCGTCAGTCCAAATGAGGTGTGAAAAGCCACTGCCATCACCAGTGTGTGAGGCAAAAAGTAACAAATGACAGACTAACTAACATAGCAATCATGTGTACCTTCACTGCTTGTGTGGAGCACTACCCTCTCCTGCTTCAGAACCCCAACAAGGAAGAGCAGATCCTGGTCTCAGTCGATTGGTCACATCCCATAGTCCAAAATGCCAACTTAGTCCAAATTAACAGCAGCAAGAAGTAAACCAACCAAACAAAATTATTCCTGAAGGCGCTGGTGATGTCTGTGTGTTAAATCATTGAGTTCCTGGTCATGATATTCCTCATTTTCAGCAGAAAATTCAGTTTGTCTTTCCTTTCCCCTGGAGAGACCCTGTAGCTCCTCTCTCTCTCTCTGTGAGTGTTAGTGTGTGGGTGTGTGTGTGTGACTCTCGTGGTGTGACTCTTTCTCTCTCTCTCTCTCTCTCTCCCTCTCTCACACACACACACAAACACACACACACAACACACACACAAACAGAGAGACCCTCCCCCACACTTAGTCTCCTCCCTCCACTGGCCCATTTGCTCAGAGAGGTAGGCAGCGCTCCCTGAGGACTCATTCATCTTGGCCTGGGCTCACCCCCTACAGTGACAGATGCTCTGGTGGAGGGGAGAGGGCCATGCTGCCAGAGCCCACCACAAAGGGGAGGAAGACACAGAGCCATTCATTCATGCCAGTGCTGAATATACCACTATTAACAAAATACAACTGCGCAACATGTGTATAACACTGCAGAGGCCAATTGAGACACCGGATGACTCTACCTATGTTACTGTGAGCTAACGGATGAGATGGATGAAATGAACAGTTTCCCATTTAGCCCTGGGACCTCTCCATTTTGGGTCCCTCTCTCCCTCCCTCTTTTTATTAGGGGGCAATATAAAGGTAGGGCAAACCCATGGCAAACTGGGGACACTTGGTCAGGAATGTGGGGTAAGAGACTATGCATTTTGTCTCTTGCCCTGGCCTTGCAACACCCCACACAATTACACACACAAACACACACACACACACACACACACACACACACACACACACACACACACACACACACACACACACAGCCACAAACACACCTCCCTTTGGCCCAGGATTGACGATTCACTGAGAATTTACCCCTGCTATAAATACCACAGCAAGGGCTCATGTGGTCAAAATAAATAAGCTGGAGTGCATCACAAGTGCAAGGGAAGCAGAAGCGCCACAATTTCCTGCCGCTGGCCACGCGAGAGGGACTCTTGGAGGAGGTGGGAAGGCCAAAGGGCCTGAAGGACAACTGCAGCAGGATCAGTTTCTGTGCTCCAGGCGTGAATACCTCATTATTCATGTGCATTTCCGGCAGGCGACAAAATATTGTGACTCATCAGTTAACCCCTCACAGCCGTGAATGACTGCAACCCTGTCACGTCTGACAATGATGTATGCACACAGGCAACATGATCAGAGCTGATATTTACACTGATTTTCAGGCTCCCAAATAGTTTAAATGAATAGATACTAAATGAGGCTCTCTAGCCTTAGGTGATACTGCAGCTACCTCTTTATCTACCCCAATCATATGACCCGGTGGGTAAATATACCCTGAAGAGGGCCAAGATAGATTTAATCAGCCTGGTGGAGATCCTGTTCTCAGTGAAGCTTAATAGCACGCTTTGTTAATTATTGATGGTTACTTTGCCAATATGTAGGAAAAAAAAGAAAACAAAACTGATTACTTGACACTAGGACACAAAGTGCAGCGACCTTCTGGATTTACGCAGAGCGAACCCTGTTGTACGTTTCCCTGTTAAAGCCAGGCCCCTGAGAATCTGACGAGTAAACAATGAAATGGCCAATGTCAACACTTAGCTTCTCAACAGCACTGGAAACAAACTCTTAAGGGTCTACCTTCAACTAATATTGACTGTCAATCCAAACCAGAGAAAACACACACAAAATATAAACAACTATTATTAAAAATTATTATACATATTATCTTAAATGTTTCCCATTTAAGCGCCAACTACAGAAAGAAGGAATACTGTATCCAGCCGAAAACTAGTTGTCTAATGATAATCATATAGCTATTCATATTTACATTTGCATTACTTGTGATCTACCTATGTCTGTATGTATGTGCATTTTTAGGAGTTTGGGGTCTCGACCTCAGCATATGTGGTTACACCCTGAACATCCCGTCAGGTAAAGTCTCACTTTAGGGTCACTTTAATCTACTTGACCCTGAACACAGGTGCCCCTCATGGCTGTGTCTAGAGCCCCCTCCTCTAGTCCCTGTTTACTCACTACTGCATTGCTATACATAGCTCTAATATGCTCAATAAATTCATTGATGATGTCACTGATGTCTGACTAACAACAATGAGATGGGCTTTAGGACTGTATTAACAATACAACCAAGTAATAGACATGCTGTCCTGGAGAGCTTACAAGATGAAGGAATGGAATCTACAACATAGACATTTCCACCTTCTAAGCGCAATTCACGCACCTAGCACATCTCTGGACGGTTCCAGCTGCTACCACCTGCCATTGCAGCCTCAAGGCTCCACCACACAGTTAACATTTATCTGTTACTCCTATTATTTAACCCAAGAACATTGCTTTCTTATTCTTGTTTGATGGGATGTACTGTAATAAAAAAAAATGCTACATGTATGTTTGTTTGTATGTGTGTCATTCATTCATTCATTCATTCATTCATTCTTTCACCCAAACAACCATGGAGTCAGACACTGCAAGATATCACACGGTAGTGCTAAAGACCCACACCACAGTTTAGTTTAAACCCCCCAAACAAACACATTCCATATTAGTTTAAATTAGGCCACACGGCTCTTCTCACCCAATCATAAATTGGCGGATGGAGTTAAATGAGTAAAGCAGCCAGCTTTGGACAATGCCATCCCCCCAGCAAAGGGCTCAATTAGAGCTAGTCACTCATCAATGCAGCCAGTTCAGCTAATCTCAGGTCTTTGTCAGATCATTGTGCTGAAAGAAACAGTGAAGTTTCCACTGCAGAACACATTTGGACCCCAAATATTACTTTTTTAGGGGAAAATGCACTTGCTGATTTACTGTAAAAAGGAAACCCAACAGCGTACATAAAAAAAATGTTCAATTATGTTTAATTAATTTGATGATGATAAAATGTTCAGTTATTAGTAGTACTGAGTATATTAGCTTGCCTTTCAAAAAAATATTCAGAAGCCACTTATAAGTCATTTTGGCTGAGATCCATGACAGAGCAAGTTCATCCCTTTTGTGGAAGACGTGCTACTTTGATTTATCTGCCAAGCTCCTGACTTTGACACAGCCAGGGCTAAACAGGCCATCTGAAATGGAGAAAGGGTGCAAAAGAGAAGTTACCCATGCTAGAAAGAAGTCCCCCCCCAAAGACAATAGACCAAATGAAAAAGCAGGTCCGCCTCCTGTCCCATCCCTCAGCATGACTCTCTGTCTGAACCCCCCCAGCCCTCCCTGTAACCTCCGAGTCAGAGACAGCCACAAAGGGAAGCAGTCCTTCCACTGAAACCATCTGAGATCAAATGTATCATGACAGGCCAAGAGAGAAAGAGAGAGAAAGACAGAGCACTGCTTTGTTTTACCCCGGCCCTCACTATCCTCCCTCTAGTCTCGAACTGAACCACACTGCTCTTGCTGACATGTTGTCACGTTGGGCTGCCAAAGGAAGGAATACGAAAAGGGAAGGGCAAGGTTTCGGAGGGTACAGCCAACACTAAAGGGCCATTTCTGTGAGCAGATCTAAGGTGTGAAAACAGTGTTGTTTTTTCCCCCTGGTCAGATGACAAATGAGCATCAGGTGGGTGGGAGGAGAGAGCTGGAGAGTAGAGGACAGGAGTGCAGAGGAGAGGGTGAGGCGTGAAGGGACAATCTGGACCACTCACTGTCCACGTCATAAACACATAATACAAACCATGGGCCACAGTGACCACTCACTGTCCACGTCATAAACACATAACACAAACCAGGGGCTACTACTGATGCCACTGCTAACACTGGCATGGAATGTTGGGATCACTACAGAGCAGTGATGTGATACAGGAAAGAACGAAAGAAAGAAAGAAAGAAGAAAGAAAGACAGAGAGAAAGCATGAATGACAACCCTTCCAGTGTTCTTCTTTCCTCTGTGGCACGTGTGGCCTGATTGGCACCATGTGGCATGAGCCCTGGAGGCCTGGCTGGCGAGGCCCTGTGACCTGCTGGCAGTGCTGGTCTCATTTACCTTTAAAAGGCCCCGCAGCGGGGAGCCCCTGCCTGCCGAGAGCCCTCAAGTGCAAACAGAGACAGCGCTTGGCTAACGGAAGCCCACAGACCAGGCAGCCCCACAGGGTTCAGTTTTTCTTTTTTTTGGAGCCGGTG
>JAVQKI010334199.1:0-12945 GCA_036025975.1 Nematalosa erebi
TAAAGTTGGTTTATGTTGGCGGTAGTTTGTGGCACTGTACCATTTAAGCCGTCTTTTAAAAAGAAAACAGCAAATTAAAAAAAAGATTCAATTCTCCAAAGGGATCAGTGATGTGTTAATGTCTAGATTAATGTCATATCAATTACAAAGCATTCATGATACACACCTAACGAGCCATGTTTAGCGACCAGTGGATCACTGAACATGACTTCTGATTTGAATGAGCAATAAGCTCTGTGCGCATAAGTCATCTTTCCAAATGTAGGATAATGGTAGTGGGACACCCTGGCATTACAAATTTATGTGGGCGGGGACCTGGATTTGATTCCCGAAAACTGTCTGCTAAATGGCAGTCAACTTAACAAATTCTTGCCTACTCTGTACCAATGTTATTGTTGGTATTAAATATTTAGCCCTAAAGACTTGTTTAGTGGGGGGGGGTTCGGCCTGTTTCATGATGTCAGTTACTTATGCTTTTGCTCTGGTGTCGTCTGTGTTGAGATATTCAGGCATGGTATTATACTGAGCTCATAATTAGGTTTGGGCAGTTAAAGTAACAGTATAGCTGATAACTTTTTACCACAATTTTCAGTTATTCTTTTTATGAGCTGTGTCATGGAACCATTTGGAACCATCTCCAAAATAATTTAGGTTTGGATGAAATAAAAACAACTTGGTCGCAAGGTTTCCTTGAGCAGTTCTATAAGGCCCCATCAATAGCACCTGTGGCATATTTGCATGTGAGAGCTTTAGGTTATTTGAATTGCTGCAACGTCATCCTTGTGGTAATGCAGTGGTAGAGGAGGGAGATGTCCTAAAGCAGTGGTTCCCAATCCTATAACTGCAGTATTTCTGTATAATTGTTGCTACATAAAAACAAAAGGTGGACTCTGTTGGTACATAACAATGTAGTGGGTTGTATTAGGGATGGCTTCCATGTAAGATCCTTGTTCACAGATAGGCTAGTCTGCACCTGTACTTTATGCTCTATTTTGAGAATTGATCCAATTGATTTTACTTGTACCCCAGTTTGACAACCACCATCCTAAAAGTTCAAACCCCCTGAAGTCCAGCTATTTCCTAATATGTATGCAGAGAGAGAAGGCTGAATTCCAGGGCTCCCCTGTGTTTTAAGCCCTTAACCCTGGCATGAATTGGCTTCATGATTGGCTGATATATGAGGTTTCAGGGCTTAGCATTAGGCTGAACACTGAGATTTAGCCGAGAGCTGGCATCTACTGCCTTTAGTTCTTGCTGTAAATTTGTTGGTTTTATGTTAAACTTTTTTCAGAGTGAGGGGCTGACATCAGAACACGGGCATAGTTTTCAGCGTTTGCCGCCATGTTGGTCGGCCAATCAATTTGTTATTTGTCAAAGATATTTGTTTTTTTGACACGGAGCAGTTAAAAAGAAAGGGTGGACAAGGTGAAAGGGATGGGATGTCACAGTGAGAAGCTTAATACTGCATGTGTGCGTTTAACATTTGTTCTTATGAGCGGGTTACTTGCAGAATGTAGCTGAGTCTTGTAACTCAATTTGTAAGATAAATTTTGTGTACGCATGGCATATGAACATGCAAGCTAGCGCTCTAGGTGTTTTCAAACCTGTTGAAAGGCATTACGGAATTTAAACTCAAAACGGGAATAATTTTGTGTGAAAGGGAATCCGTCCCCCTTTTACAGTGGTACTGTCGGGCAAATTATTACTATTACTGTAAAAAGCCAAGGCTACTTACCAGGAACAAGATCTTGTTGTCGAGATGGAGAAGAAATGCACTTAATACTTGTTAGGTTTCACAAAGACTAAGAAATTTCAGAAAGTGGACTTCTATGCATATGTATGCTAATTCATTCACAAGTGGCTAAACGTTGATACAAAAGCACAAAGCTCCTGACCCATACATTTCGTTCTCCCATTGCCTAACCAGTGTTTCCCATACATTGACGAGTATATGACAGCCTACCATAATCTAGATATTTCATATGCCATTTTTTATGCATTCATACAGATTTTTAGGTTTCATTCATTTGCATTATTTTTAATTATTTTATCGATGCGGATTCAGTTCTGTATTGCTATTGAAATGGGAATGTGGGAATGCAACGCATACCCTGCAACCCTGTCCCCAGCATAGTCTCATAAAGTCCAGTGGGAATCTCTGCCCTACAGTACGTACTGCCAAGGCGAGTCACAGACTAAAGTAATAGGCCTAATCATTTTGCATAGAAGTTGGAGGGCAACCTGCTTCAAAGAGGAGTGCTACCTTACAGGAAGTTGTTACTGATCCCTGAAACAGGTACATGTTTCTTCAAAGAACTGCTGCTTGGCGCCGTCATTTGGCAACTTCTGGTGGATCCCCTTTCTTAAGCCCTTCATCCTCCCATTTCTTCACAAAACGCTATCACAATGTTTTTCCTACCAAGTCAGTTTATCTTGTGATGAAGGTCTGCCAATTTACATGATGAAATCTACTGTAGTTAGAAATTTTAAAACATAGGCTTAATAATGACTCTTTACTTCAGGGCTCAAAATTAGCATGGGCCAAAGGCTGGTGGATTTCAGACAGAAAACACTGATTTACTACAGAATGGCTGGTGAACATTCCAGTTGATCTGTCTGTGGCGGGCTGAAAAATCACATTTCAAAAAGTAAATTTTGATGGAGGTTGTTCACTGTTTTACTTTTATAAATCAAGGCGGAGGGTATAGGTTCTTGCCAATAGCCACTTAAACATTTGATGAGTTAAAAAATGACAAGTAAGAGAATTGGGCAAGATAATGAAAGTGACCTGTATGCTTATTTGAGATTAGTTGTTAGTTAGTTGAACACAGCAATATAGACACAAGTTTGTCTGCAGATCTGAACACATTCAGCATGATAGATCTTGATCTCAACATCTGGCTGACTGACACTGGGATTTAGGCTTAGCCTAAATAATATATTTAGCCTATAGGCTAATTTGAACGAACACAAAAAGTCTGAGCCTGAGATGGCTAGCAACAATTTCAACAGCACTAAGGCTATTTTAGATTGTCACAGGTGTGAGTTTAAATAGCCTTAACCCAGCTGTTAGAATGCCCATTGTTTAAAATATTTTGAATACAAGCATTTACTGTGCACAATTGTGTTGTGCTATGAGAATTATTCAATTTCTGTCTGGGATTTTTTTCCAACTACAGAGCATTTGTCTGTTATTGAAGCACCTGTGGGCATCTCATTGGACTTTTGCAGGTTTACTGCAGAATTTGGTACAGTTTGTGTGGGCATTTTGCAATGCAGAAGTAATCGAAGGCCCACTTTTTTATGGGTGCTGAGCTACCATGGAACCTTAGAACTACCATGTCAACAGTTGCAAGTGTGGGGCAGACATCAACCAGTTCAGAATGTGAGGATGGCTCAAGAGACTCTGGTGCAACACAGTTTTCTTTTGTCTGATTTGGCTGCATAATTTCGATTGAATTTTGTACAACTTCATTAAGATGTTAGAAGTGTAAAAATGAAAGTGTCTTCAAAGTGTCATAGGTGCAGCAAACTGCGAAATGGGACTTTGTAAGAAGAATTGTGTTATGATCAAGTCAGGAATATGCTATTTCATTCTGCTTGGTTGATACTACCAGCAAGAGACTTGCCAAACCTGATATGCTGTGTTGTAGTCCCTGTGTGGGTCTATGTGGGTGGTAAAGGCATGTCAGTGATCATTTGTACCCATGGATAAAGGTGTAGACCGTGTGAATTAAATGAAAAGGGAAGCCATGGTGTGGATAGTCACCAAGTAGCATCTGTTCTCCCCACTCTGCTCTGTCCACCAGTTCTACTTAATAATTTCTCCTTTACCTTCTCGTCAGTACTCTTTCCTCCACCTCTTTTGTGGGCGGGACCGACAAGCTTGGCACTTTGCCACATCTGTCACTCTGTTGGGAGAATTAGGTGAACGGTCAGGCCACGGCAGCTTAGACACCAAATCTGATCACAGGGATTCAAATTTGCGGCTTTTGGCGCGGCTGTTGCACAGCCACCCTCCTAATGCTACCCTCCTCCTTTGACCTTCCTCTTGCTCTGTGTGCATTTGTTGAAGGAGCAGGCAGAGAGCTCCAGACAGCTGGGAAACAGACCTCTCTGATAGATATTTCTGTTAAAGCGCTTTTCCTTCCTGTCTCTCTCTTTCCATCTCACCTGTATTAGGTAGGCCTAACCATTCTTTCCTTCCCTTCCTCTTGCTGGAATCTGGAGTGAGAAATGAAACCTCATTTGTGTTGTGTACTTTCAGGCTTTCTTATTATACTTCACATTCCAAATTAACACTTAAAATGTCTTCGGACTCTTTAGGCGACATTGCAATGGTTAAATCTGTTTCTGTTTGTGTAGATGGGTTGTAAAAAATATTTAATCTAATTGTGCACACAATCTAGTAGTTTTGATAGGTCTCATTCTGTAAGTTTGAAGAGACCAGCTTGATGTCACCTGGTACCCATACTGGTCTTTATGGGCTGGGAGGGGCAGGACGGGGCACAGCAGAAGAGGTACTGCATTGGAGAAAGTAGATTGGGCCAAACATCAGTACTGAAAATCTTTTTGTCAGATCCTCACATAAGATCCTCATATAAAGTAAATGTAATGCCTCCTGTCAGTGCCCCTTACCAGAATCATTACAAATCTCTCTGTAGTTATTTTGTTGCCTTCTTACTTATTTAGTTAGACAGTCATATTTGATCAGCTTTGAGCAGAATGTGTTTCTCAAATGAATGTAATTCTTGATTTTCATAAAACTGATTATCATTGTCTCCTGGTAATGTGGCCAATAATTTCAGTGGGTTACATTTAAGAAAAATCTCCTAACTTTGAATGCATCTGAAACTGTAGCAAGGTAAAATGGCTGCTGGGGTAGCTTAATGGGAGATTTGTGTGTGGATGGTTTAAACAGCCATGTCCAAGGACCTGAGATGGGGAGGTTGGAGGAGGGGGGGTTGGGGCCTGAGTTGAAGCAAGTTAAGGCGATGCATTCCTCACCCACCCCCCACTTCTCCACTCCTCTGTCTGCCCCACCCACCTCCCCCAACCCACACATGCAGGAGGTAGATGAGGCGTGGTTAGTGAGTAGGCTGTGTAAGACCCAACCCCCAGGCCTGCTTTATCACACATCTCCATAATTCCCCTGGCTCAACTCATCTGATTACACCTCTTGGGAAAGCCAGGTTAGAGGCGCCGGACTGACCAATTCAGTAACACACTCAAAGACAGGCGCTTGGGGGGTGGAATCTCGATCTTGCAGACGGTCACTTAAATTAAACAAACACACCTATTGCCAGATAATTTGTTTAACCACTTTTTCTGTCATTCTCTGTTACACACACAAACATGCACATTTGTGGTCTAGACACATGCATTTTTCTGTAGCAGATGGACAGCTTTCTTGTGTTCCCACATCTGCCTGGCTGGTTTGGCAGCTGCTGCTGTTTAACTAGAACCGCTTCTGCTGGCCTCCTCTTTTTCGATAGCCTTTGTTCTTTCACCAACCAGCAGCCCAGCTGTAAAGAATGAATGAGCTGAGGCTTGGTGCTTGTGTTTTAAGAGTAACCCTTTTGTTTGACCTAAAAAAAAAAAAGAGTGAGTGAGTGCACTGTGTGATGGGGGAGGGGTATTAAAGTTTGGCAGAGGCTTGCTTGCTGTGTGTGTACTGTTTTGTGTATATACAGGCACATTGTTCTATACATCACAATAGATGCAGGCGTAGATATAATGGTCATGGGACATCTGGTCATTTCACCAGAAAAGGAAAGGCTAAAGGGTACCTAACCTCTTGAATCTATCTATGCTAATGATTTTCCTATTTCTCCTCACAGGTCATCTACCTTGGCTTTTTCTTCCACCGTGTTTGCTGAGTGAATTAAGGAAACATGGAGTGACATGTTGCAGATTGGTTAGCGGATTACCGGCATTGAGGACACCCACCTCTGCGTGAGCATACATCATCCCTCACGTCCCACTTGTGAAGCTCGGCTGTTGTGCCGTGCTGGTGGGGGACCAGGTGCCATGGCAGATCCTAGTATGATGAGCCTTTTTGGAGATGATGGTAATGTATTCTCAGATGAACTGGAGATTCTGGGGGACTGTGGATACCCACCACAGGCCCAAGCCAACCCTATGGGCCCTGCCATGGGTCATGATCATCAAGCTTACGGATCACTCTCCTCCAACATTCACATGCCACCACAAGCTGTTCCTGGGCAGGCAAAGCTAGGACCACCTCCAACCCACCACTATGACCATTTCAGCCAATATGAGCAGCAACAGAGTGGCCGCATGCTGGCCAATGGCCCTGTCAATGGCATGTCCTCCCCTCAGTCCCGCTACCACTCTGCGTCTACAGCACCTGCACCACCTGGACACCATGGCTATCAAGGCCCACAAGGTGATGCCCGAGCCCAGGCTTTTGGTGATGGGAGTGGCGGTACCTGGGGTCCTGCACCTCAAGTAGTGCAGGTGACCGAACAGGGCCGCCCCCCGTTCCAATCTCAGCAACAGCAACAACAAGCAGCCCAGTCCCAACATGGAGGCTCTGCCCCTCAAGGCCATGGAGGACATCAGATGGGGCCATATATGGGCCACAACGACTACACAATGCCAGCTCATGGACAGACACAGACTCCTCCTCGGATGAACCACTTTCCCCAGAGCTTACCACAGGAGCCCAGTCACTTCATGGGCCATGTTGGCCTCCAACAGAGTTCCAATATTGCCGGACCGCCTGGGGCACCCCCAATGAGACACCCTGCCCAGCAGCCTTCAAGGCACCCACAGCCCCCACAGCAATTCCTCCACAGACCCAGCCAGGCTGGGCATCGGCCTGACACTGTACCTAGTGCTCATAACACTCAATATCCACCCAGTCCCTCAAGGCAGCAGCAGCCACAGCAACAACAGGTGATTCCTGGAAGAGCCCTTCCCAACATGGGCTACAACATGCACAGCCAGCCTGTGACTCCAAACACTGTAACCAGCTCAGGACCATACCCTCCCTACCCTCCATACGGCAACCTTAATCAGGGATTAGCCAACCCTTCAGGGATGAGTCCCAGCATGAGCCTTAACACCAGCAGCAGCTATCCTGCCCAGGGTGGCCCACCGCCCCAGCAACCTAGATACCCGCCCACCGGCGGGCCCCAGCAGGGACCAATACACCAGCAGCAGCAGTCTGCTCTCCACCAGATTAACCAAATGAATGCTCAGCCTATGCACCCAGGCCAGAACTCCACTGCAGCCCAGCAGAAGCTGCAGCAGCAGCAGAAGCAACAGCATCTGCCTCCACCTCAGGGATCCTACAGTTCGCCCCCCTCAATGTCACCCATGAGGAACATGAGCACTCCTGCTGGCACACCTCCTCCCCCTCAGCACAGTCGCCCTTCCAGTGCAGGCCTCGGTCCAGACATGGTTGCTGCAGGTGGTTATCCCGGTGTCCCTCAGAGTGCAGCTGGCAACATGTCACTCCCTCAAAGGGTCCAGCAGATTCCCCATCCTCAGCAGCAGCAACTCCCCACACAGGTGTACAACCCTCTGTCGCCCAACCACAGAGCTCAGGGCCGAACCGCAAACCCCAGCCACGAGCTGCCTCCACAACAGGGCCAATCAGACCAGCGACTGCTTTCTCAGCAACCCCAGAGAGTGGGGCCACAGCTGCAGTCACCTCCAATGCCTTTCCAGCAGCAGCAGCAGCAGCTGCAGCAGGTGTGCCCCCCTTCTGCTGCACTGCCCCCACCCCAGCAGACACACCTGGCTGCCCTCCATCAGAACTCTCCTCCCTCACAGCAGCCTTGGGCGCAACCACATCAGTCAGCTCCACCCAGCCAGAAAGTGCCTCTAATGCAGGTGGGTGCTCATTAAAGCTCAGACAGACTTGTATGTGAACGCCACCCACATTCATGCACTCGTGGACATCAGTTATATGTTCGGCTGACTTCCTTATGGAGTCACACGTCAGTGTTTGTGTTGGACAGACTGAAGCTTTTCCCAGGATATGCACAGTTGTTTGGAGTTTGTTTGTGTGTGTGAGTGTGGTGGTGGTGGTGAAGTCAGGGGATTTTTACAACTGTTTGTTTCCTATTTAGCGCATATCCTGGCCCTCCCCAAGATGTAGGCGCCACAGTGCTAATCTACAACCCCTCCCCTGCTCTCTAAAGGGGAAATACTCCCTTCCTGCTCTAAGCATATCTCTGCTCCTCTGTCTGCCCCTCTTCCGCCCCTTTCTCCCCTCCCTCTCACCCTCCTTTCTCTCGCTGCCGTTTTCCTCTGTCTCTCCAACCCCCCTCCCCCCTTCTCTCGTGCTCTGTCGTATGCCCACTCAATGTCTGCTTGCTTGGACTGTCTCAGAGGACTCATGCGTGAGTTAATGGTGTACAGCAGGATGTGTCCTGTAGGGAGGAGATGGGTGGGTTGTGGGGGCGTATAGAGTCAGTGGGCCTGCCGCTCTCAATAGTAATGTGTGTGCGCATGCATGTCACGTGCTTCTGATGCCATTAGGCATTTTGCACTGAAAGCCTCTTTCTTTGCTGACCAATTCTGGTACAATGGTGGTTCTTATTCCTTAATGCTTGTCCAGCACAGAGACGGGTATTTGGCCTTGAAGTCCAACATTCTTTAAGTCACAATCCAAAGTCAGTAATTTTATGGATATTTATTTGGAATTAAGTAAAGAAGGCCCAGGTGTTGTCGCAAAAAGCATGTCAGAGTGGCGTCGCACTAATACTGATAGCAACCTTGGTCTTCATCACGAATGTATCAAACCACTGACTGGTTTTGTTCTGTGTAGAATCATTTCAAGACTTTTCTAGGATCCTTAATCAGCACCATATAGAAGTGCATCCAGGCCCAGTTCTAGCTCAGTGTCGGTAATTCAGAGAGGTGCGGGTCTTGTGGTGAGCTTTAGGTTTGTAGTAAGAATTTGCATCAGTAAAAGACATTCACCCCTTGCACGATGAAGCCCAGTGTTTTTATTTGATCAAACACCAAAGTGAACACTGAACACTGGCATTCAGAAAGCAATGGTGTTTCATTCACAGTATATTCCTTCATGAAGTATTTAGCTCAGTCAGTGAACCCTTGCTAGCTACATTAACTGACACATCAGTCCCATCCCCCTCCTCTGGCCCCTCTGCATAGAGATGAAACCTTATATCACGCATATTGTATTCTACGCTACGGCTCTCAAATTAGTGATTCAGAGAGCATGTGTGGTAGGCCCTATTGTCATTCATGCAATTGATTATTGGGGAGGCTTGGCAAGAGAGGAGGCATTTATCCATTAAGGCATCCCACCAGCTCACTGCTCCAGCTGCTCTGATGGCTCAACCATTCTGTGTCTTTTTTGTGACCTTGCCATTGTTTGGCATGCACACTGCACTCTTTCTTGGTGTGTGTTTACAGGAAATTTGCATTTGACCACAAGCAGCATGTTTTTGTGTGTGTGAGAGTGTGTGCGCGTGCATGCGTGCGTGTTTTTACTTGCTTTTCAAGTGCATGCCTGTTTAGGCTGAAAAGATAAAGAAAAAAAAATACTAGAGGGGTGTTCATAGGCCTACTTGAACTTGAAATCTTACACGTTTTCTCATATTTTTAAATGGCCTCTAGCTTTCAAATTTAAGATCTTTTGTCACTGACAAGTTTTAGACAGGGAGTTGACGACTGATGTCCATGTTTTGGCCTTCAAAGATATTTTGCTGATATCTGAGGAGATATTGCTTCTCAGTGTTCTATATTAAGTACAACTGTAATTTTTTAGGGTCATAGCATCTCAGGCCCATCTGCTCTTGTGATTCTGTGATGCTGAAGGGGAGGGTGAGGCTAAGGGAGTAGGGGTTAGGCAAAGAGAAGGGACAGTATTCACAATGTGAGCTTTGCTTGTGAGAGATTTACCAGCACTGCAATTGAAGGGTAGGAATCTTCTGCTTGGATTTTGTATTTTTTGTAGGTGTACAAACATTACATTCTTAGAGGCCTGTATCAGAGCCATCTCAGACTTTAACCTAAAAGCATTCTAGGTTTTGTATTGGTAAAATTGTCAGCTTCTTCCACTGATGTTTGTTGCTGTCTCTGTTTACCTGGTAGCATTCCCCATCAGAGTCTCCAGTAGAGATGACCACACCCAGCGGGCCACCCACCTCTGGCTGTGGCCCCAGCCCACAGCCAACCAACTGTGACCAGCAGCAGATGGAAAGCAACCAGAAGCCAAAAAAGAAAAAGAAGAAGAAAGCCAAGGTGACTGAGGAGGAGGACATGGAGTCCGGCAGTATGGAGAAGGATACTGAGGGTGTGGTGGGCACAGATGCATCCCAGTCCCACCCGGCACAGAAGAAGAGTAAGAAGAAACCAAAGGAGAAGGAACCCAAGGAGCCCAAGACCCCCAAAACACCCAAAGAGCCCAAGGAAAAGAAGGCTAAGGCAACCACCACTCCTAAACCGAAGAGCTCCAAGAAGCAGAGGTACTGGCGGTTTTCCTTTGGTTAATAGTGATTAGCATGTTTGCTACAGGGTGAAACCCTGTATACAAGGTTAAACAAGATGAAGATATCCAATATTAACAAAGTTGTTGGTGGTTTGTTTTATATTAGTTCATAACATCACAAAGAGACATGTTAAGAATTTGAGGATTATGCAAAAATTCTCTTTATGCAAACTTTAGTAACAGAAATGCCCTGCATAAGCTCATTACATTAGCAATTCAACAATAGTAGCAATGGCAATGTCTACAGGCTACAGTTTTATCTGCGTGAGCCTGAGGTACAATGATTGGCAGTTGATCTAATCTAACCTATGCAAGTGCATAGGCTGCCCTCTGGAGTTTTCCAACTTGAGTAAGATCTACTCTGTGCATGAACTTCGTGCTATATCTCAGTCAGACGCGCAGTGAGAGGGCACACATGTATAGAAAGAGAATTCCCTTTCTACTCTAGTCAACTTTTATTTTCCGGGCCAACTTTTTGGAAAGCCGTGAATGAATTGAGAGGTGAGAAATGAGATCAAGCTTGCAACTAATGACTATCACATGTACAACGATAATATTCATCTGGAACGTCACTGTTTCTTTCCAAAGGGGAAATGTGACGCATCTAACGACCTACAAAGTTATCTCCCACATCTGTAGCATGCGCTCAGAGAACGTCAAGCTGTGCTTTCCAGTTCACATTCAACCTTCGTTGTCTTTTGTGTTTTTCCGCCGTCACCCGAATCCGCATATTATTAGGGCGGTCTTATGTTGCCCCCTTGCGGTTGCAGTTGTAAGATTCCCATTCCGCGGGCAGGGAACGATCATTCTCAACCCCAACCCACTGTAAGACTGTATTACACAAAACACCACTACTGTGACTAAAATTTATAATGAATACCACATTTAAACCTATTATCTTTACCTTTGCCAGTTTGTCAGCCAAAGTGGTGTTTATCCTCCAGTTACATGTTTGTTTAATGCTGGGAGTATTCTTGTTCCCTTTGTTTTGAGTAAAGACGAGGAAATTTTTTGTTGAAAGACTTTGCCTTAGCTCTTACTCCTATGGAGAATTTGGGTACCCCTTCACCTCTTGTGAACACGCAAAAACAAGAAGAAGGGCTAAAAACAAGGCTACAGGGTAGAAATGGGATTCAGCCCAAATCCTGTGCTTAATGCTGAACTGGGACATGTTGCCATCCTGCTGCCATCCTGCTGACAACTATAAATATTGGTGCTAGTCAGCCAACTGTTTGCTACTTTTTTTCAAATTCTTCTAATTATATCAAGGTTAACTTTTAAGGGCTAACATTTCACACACATTTTGTGTGTAAAACATGAGTGTTGTCTATCAGGTCGATGAGTGTAGGAGGTTTAGCAGGCAAGTCTGTTATTTTCTTTAACAATGAAGCTTTCCACAGTCGCCGTTGTAACTAACATCAGTATTCCTAAATACTCAAGCGTGTGGTTGGTGAGGCAAGAGGTAGCGAAACTGCCATTTACTACACTTTGCAAATGAAAGTGTGGGCTAATTATTTTTTGCTTGGTGGCTTAACCCTTTGCGTGACCCTAGGCAAAGCAAACTACATCCCAACCTGCAAAGAACTAATTCAGAGAGGTGTTCCAACTGTCCCTGTTTGGCACTCACATTGATTCTGTCTCTTTTTCTGTTTAATGTGTGTATTTTTCCCTTCCTGTATTCATGGGTGCGGGTTAAACATGCTCTTAACCAAAGATATGATATCTTTTCACGATGGCACAATGTTCTCAAAAGGAGTGCTGTCGTTCAAATTCATGGCTTGGAATATTTTATAATAACCGCCTCTGCTAACTGTGTAGTTAGCACAGCACCAGAGATGTCAAAAGTATTAACATTCATTACTCAGGCAGAAGTATAGACTCCAGGATTTTCGTATCGTTGCTGTTGTAACTAACACCAGTATTCCTAAATACTCACTAATCCACATGGATTTGTTAGCAAACCAATGAGTATGAGCCAGCAATAATCATTTTGAAGATTTATATTTACTGACAAGGTTATCAATGTGATTTGATAAGGCTCAAGAGTGAAAGAGTTTCGGTTTCGTTTTACACTGGACTACTTTGCACTGTTGTCTTCTTGGAAGCCCAGTAGAGGGAACCGAGAGAGCCTTAAGCATCCCATAATGAGCCATTTGACCTCCCAATTGACTACAAAGCTGGTAAATAAACCTAGAAACAGAATAAAGTGTTGCCAGGTATGCCTTCAATGGGGCTTGTTTGTCTGTTTGTGATTTACAGGTGGCGAGACGCTGCTGGTGTGGCAACTCTAATGCCTATGAGACAATCCAGCGCACCATGGAGGACCAGGCACAGCTGTGCGTCACAATGCCCTACCCTGTGCAGGACGAACAACTCCTGGAAAGGGCCTTGCAGGGATAGATGCTGCAGGGGTTGGGGCTAGGGGCTAGGGGTTAGGGGCTAGAGAGCCT